>OVBE01006715.1:0-19440 GCA_900406425.1 Iberis pinnata | reverse complement strand
TATATATAAACATAAAATATATAAATGGACGCTTTATATATAAATTTACTTTTATATTTAATTATATTTTGAAAAATAATATATTAAAAACTATATTTACTAAAATATATAATTAGTATGATATAATATTTTTTTAATATTTAATATTTTGTTTTCTTATCTAATAAATATTGTATTAATTCTGCACATAACGCGAGATATCAACTAGTATATATATATATATTTTTTTTTTCACATTAATTTTTGGATTACAATAGACTCGCTCAATAACCAATAAAAATAGTCAGATTCGATTCCGTCCGAAATTGAGTATTTGCGCCTACATTACTTGTGAATGTCATTAAGCCAATGTCATTTTTCCTATTAGTAATTTATAAATACTATAATAAATTAATTGTTATTCGCTTATTGATTTCTTAATTGATGTTAACATCATAAATAAATTTTAAAATGTTTCACTAATGGTTTTTTTGGTCAGGGAAACGATGATTGAGTACTCAAAAGAAGTGATGAAATTGGGTATATTACTATTTGAGCTTCTCTCTGAATCTTTAGGGCTAAACCCTAATCACCTCAAGGACATGGATTGTTCAAAGTCTATGCTTTTACTTGGCCATTATTACCCACCTTGTCCACAACCAGATCTTACTTTAGGCATAAGCAAACATTCAGACAATTCATTTCTCACTATTCTTCTTCAAGACCAAATTGGAGGTCTTCAAATTCTTCATGACCAATATTGGGTTGATGTTCCTCATGTTCCTGAAGCTCTTGTAATCAATATTGGTGATCTTCTTCAGGTTTACTAACTCAACATTTTTGGTATTTTTTTTTTTTAAACCTTGGAAATTCCGGGCTTTTGACCAATAATCTTTCCCGGTGCCCGGAACCAGCCGTTGATAATACATCTTTAAGGCGTAAATTACTCTTTCCAAGAAATTCAAACTAGTGATTTTGAACATTCCAAAGAATGTCTCAGACACTAGACCAAAATCTTGGTAACGTAACATTTTTTGTATATTTATATCATAGGTAATCCAAACACATTTGAATATATAAGCATCTCCGATTTTATTTCATTTTTAATTCCAAAACTCATTTTTCTCTAATCTATACTTTACTTTCAATTGTAAATTATATTAAAATTTGAGTTACTTCATAAAAGAATTAAAAGTTTTCATGATATATATTTTTACTCTATTTGTAATTCTAAAATTGAGTAACACTAAAAAATGGAGTAGATTGATTTATTTTTATTTTTTAACAAAACAATCTCCAAAATAAAATGATTCTATTTTAAAATAAAAAAGTAATTTTACATTGGAGATGTTGTAGCTCTTAAATATTTGAGTCAAATTCAGAACTCACTAACCCAATATTCCAAATTATAAGAGAAAATCAAATATAATTTTATGCAAATTTACGTCTTGAAATCTATATCATTTTTAAACAAATTACCAATAACTACTTTAGAATTAGAAAATAACCAATGAGTTGGTTCAGTAAATTAAACGCAATCGTTAGTGATGTTATGTTTTTGGTCAACGTTTTAGTCCACGTTTGACTGATATATAATCTTATTGTTGCATTGTGCAGCTAATAACAAACGACAAATTTATAAGTGTAGAGCATAGAGTTTTGGCAAATGTAATCGGACCTCGAATATCAGTAGCATGTTTCTTCACTTCAAATATGAAAGTGAATCCTCGAGTTTATGGACCAATCAAAGAGCTTTTGTCTGAACAAAATCCTCCTAAATATAGAGATACAACTATTACTGAATATGCAAAATATTTTAGATCAAAAGGATTTGATGGTACCTCTGGATTACTCTTTCTCAAGATTTAAAATATGTTGTTTATTATAGTGTACATATATATGGTTATTAAAAACATGTTAACAACCATATGTACATTATTACACTTTTTATTGTGTTGATAATAGATGTTTGAACCGGGGCTTCTAGTTCTAGTGGTAAAATGCTTACAGTTGTGAGTTTTGTCATATGGATTCGAATCCCGGCCACTGTCATTCACATAAGTGAATTTCATCGGCTCTTCTGGATACTTTTAGCGACTGCGGACACTTTAAAATTAGTCAGAGTTTTTCGAGAATTCCAGGATCATAAAAAAAAATAGATGTTTGTGACTTTATTTTCTCTGTAATAATGCATGAGACTTTGTTTCTTTTTTCCTTGTAATTAATTTTTGTTTAAATAAAAGACTTTTCAGGTACTGTTGCTTCTTCCTATCAACCTTGTGTTTGAAGAAACCCATCCAAAGTAGGTTACTTATTTCGATGTCTAAGAAAATCTGTAAATAATATTTTAGATTATCATATTACTATATTTTAGTATTGAAATGCATTATTTAAATTTAGTTTTACAATTAATATTTTTTCTTATTATAACATCATATATCACACTAAAATAATATTTTCTATTATTTTATTAATAAACAAATTTTTATTATTGAGTTTTTATTATTGAATATTGTTAACTAAATCATTGTATTTGTGAATAGTGTCGCAAGATCAAGACTTTTAGAGTTTGATTAGTGATGTTTTTTTTTTTTTGATAAATTAGTTAGAGATGTTTGTGTGAAATCAACACTGTAATAAACATATGTTTTACTCCATATTAAAATATGAATTATAAGCAAATTACATAAATTTTAATTATAATATAATACACAATATATTTTCTTGTGTATATTTTCAATACAAATCTATGTAATATATCTAGATTTTTTTTTAGTGTGCACCGTAATATATCAAGATTTAAAGAGAATTATTACAAAAGAAAAAGATAAAGAATTCTCAAGAGGTTTATAAACATCACTCACTGTTTACAGTTTACTCTTGAAAAGATCTTTGAAGTTCCATAAAAGCTGGTTATAAAAAGTAGTTTCATTGCTCATGAGTACAAGTAACACTCTGTTTCTGTACTAAAAGCCAAAGAGACTTTCAGAAAGAAACAACCGAGTTTGGTTGCATTGATGAATGCTGCAACTGCGATATCTTTGAGTCCACTTCAATCTCCTCCTCCTCCATCACTTCAAGTTTCCTTCATCACACAACATTTATGAGTTGCTTATGAAGTACGATTTTTTTGGGCTGACAATCTAATTTTTCCTTAACTATATTATATAGCCGAATGCATCCAAATAGGCACAATGCTAAATAATCCTATTATTTGTTTAACTCCATTTTAAATTTTCAAAACTTATAAACTCGGAAACTCCTACAAAACAAAATTCGAAACCAGAATATACATACGCAAGAGCGAAGGTACATGGTGGGATGACGGTGCACGTAAACCCCTTAAAAAAAAAAATGTAAAATGTAAAATTCTTTGTATTTTTACTTTAACTTATAGAAATGCCTAGGCCTGGGCATTTTAACCGAACCCAATAAACCGAACCGACCCGAATTTAGTTCGGTTTATTCGGTTAGTTCGGTTCAATTCGGCATAAATTTTATTTTAGTTCGGTTTTCGTTTCGGTTTAGTGACATTTTTTTTTACTAAATTAACCGAACCAAACCGATCTGAACCGAACTTGCTAAAATAAACCGAAAAAATCGAAAAATTTAATCGAAATTAAAATTTTCGAACATAACAAACCGAACTTCAAAAACAAAAAACTGAACCGAATAAACCGAATGCCGAACCGAACCAAACTAACCGAATGCCCAGCCCTATAAATGCCTCTATAATATTATAAAATTTTATTTTTGGCCCTATCAAAATTTATGGCTACAATCGCCCCTGCACATACGTACTAGTTTAATTTTAAACTTTGTTTTTTTAAGGGTTTATAAGTTTTGCAGATTTAAAATAAGTAAAAAAAGTATTTAACTTTCAAAATAAGATTATTTAGCACTATACGTTAAGTATGGGTGCTATATAATACTATCGGGGGTGAATTAAATCGTTAGCCATGTCTTTTCCTAGGGAATATAATTGAGATTTTATAGTTAATACCTTCTAGGGAATAAACTTTGACCACCTTCTTCAGAAAGTGCCTTCTCTAATCTGACCTCAAATGGTGTTGCATGCCAGCTCACTTTCTGATCCTGGTTTAGGTAAGAAGATTGTAACCCTTTTGTGTATAGTTTCTGAACAATAGAGGAATCGAAAGAGCATAGAGATTAGAGATGTTAAGAAACAGTACCTCTTTGTATTTAGTTGTTGAATTTGGAATTCCATTTCCATCCCACCATTTTGGTGATATCTCTGTTTGTTCATTCTCATTCCAATGAGCAGCTACTAATCCAATGATAGGTCTATCACCTGGAGTTATTGCAGTGACTCGTGATGTCTCAAGTGCTATGTTTTCGTTGATTTGGTTTAGCCAAGGAGCAAAGCTTGCCTCAACTTTAGACAACTCTTCCATCTTTTCACCATAAGTTACTGGAGAAGGAGTTTCAGCTTCTATCTGTTCTTTGTAAACCTCTAATTTACCTTGTTCTAAGCTCCCATGTGAATCCTTATATAAAGATGGATTTTCCATTAGAGTGGATACTGAATGAACAAACTGTGACCTAATTCTAGGCCTTCCCTTTCTTGCTGAATCCATGTTTGCTGGATATATGGTTCCTGGAGTTTGCATTTCATCAGATAGCTTTAATGGGGTTGGATTAGGTGAGTTTACTGTAAAACTAATTTTGTCACTCATCTCAGGTCTTCTTGAATTGCTGTTTTCGGACGAATGAGATTGATCAATATCACATTCAAACCGCACAGACTTAGTCTTTCCAACTGTGACCACTGGCTTGTCAGTTCCATCCAGCTCACTCTTTGATGCTGTGCCAATGCTGTCTACTTCATCAGCATCATTAGAAGCAGATGAGATCCTTCCAGTGTCCGGGGCATTGATTACGCAACTAATATGAACAAAGAGAAGAGTTAACTTCATATTCAATATATCTGTTAAACCTCTAGTAAGATGTAGCTTAGAAACTACAATAGTTAATACTTATATCAATGAAAAATGACTATTTGATCAAAGCATAGAATAATGAGACAAAAATGGTTATTTTGTTAAACAGAGTAACCTCTAAGCTACTGTACCTGCTTAGTGTTTGCTCTGATGTAAATGAAGGTCTTCCTACATCTTCACAAGCTTTCATTGGAGTTGGAGATTCATCCAGATCAAACCCAATTGCAGAGTTACTAGAAATCCATGAATGAAAATGGGAAAATCCAGAATGTTGAGGACTATTTATGTTTTGATTTGCTTTCCTAATTTCAATTGGAGTCTCTGGTATAGTACCACAAGCTTTAAGAAACCTTGCCTATGAGTCCACAAAGTAAAAATTATATAGTTAGACTCTTAGAATGAAACCTAGTAGGAATAGATAATCAGATTCTCTGAACTTCAGTTCACAGATCTTGATCATAAAAGAATCATGTGCCTATAATGGTTCAGATATAATCATACCTCATCTCGTAAACCTTTATCAATATGGAGAGAATCCAAATCAAATCTTTCATTGTCAAGGCAAGGAGAAGAAACTGCTTTCTCTAGAAAAATCAAGAACAACACTCTTATATCAGCAACAACGTCACAGAAACAAGTAATCAAACCTAGATTTTACCTTCAGATAGAAACAAAGCTGATAAATGATTCTGCGAGTCATCGCCTTTCTGAAGATACATGAAAATTAAAAAAACAAACAGATTCTGAGTCAAATCGATAAAATATGGATTAAGAACATCATAGAACAAAAGATTACACAAAATCCAGCTCGAATAAACCAATCCGGGATTGATATATTAATGATCCGATCATTGTAACGGCTAAATCAACACTAAATCGATACGAGGATGAAGAATCGAGAGGATTACTTTGGAATTAGCTATGGAGACGAAATTGCTAGTAGAAGGAACGTCTCTTGCGCGAAAGCAGTTCAGAAAACAAGCCATGGCTCTAGAAACTGATAAATCGATAAATCTGAGTACGGATCTGCAAAAGAGACTTAGATTCGGATTGATCAACAAGCGTCTCATATCATTTGATTTCCTTTGAGAGACGAAAGAGTGAGGCCTACAGGTGAGTTTTGAATCAGGTGGCGATGATTTTTCACGGAGAAAATGTNGTTTTTTTTTTTTTTTTTGAAATTTGAAAGCAAAGGGTGCGAGGGAATTAATCTGGTGCGTGCGGGTCTGTTTTATTAGGTTTTTTTGTATGATGGGCTTTTATAAGAAATGGCCCAAATGACATAACCTTTGAATATTTCGTGTCAAAAATTAGTCTAGGAAACAAATATATAACACATAATTGTCTCAAAAGTTATCAATAAAATATTAAAATACCATAAACATAAAAAAATTAAATTAAAATTGATTTTAGCTTCTCTAACTAGAGATTTAGATATAGTTTTTAAAGAATTAGAGTCTTTTTAATGAAAATGGGAGAAAAGACTTCCAAAATACTAACTCAAATTCAGAAGTAAAAAAAATTACAACCGAACCTATCTAGCATATGAGAGCCTAGACATATCCTATAAGAGGATTGAGTTCACAGATTACAAAGAATAAAGCCTACTGACAACGAAAACGCATAGATTGTTAATTCATCTGCAAAACAATTAGTTTTTTTATACACATGAGATATATGAACTATTCAGTTCCTCAATAAAAACCCATTATGAAGATAATGGGTGATATTCTCCTATCCCATTATGAAGAAAGCCCACAACCATCTTTGAATTCGTTTCTACTTCTAAGCTGTGGAATCCTTAGCTCGCATATGATATACAAACTATAGTATCCACCCCATAACTCTGCTAAGGAAGTTGAACATATGCTTACATGTAAACTAGAGTCCGCTTACTAGCTTCCTTCACCGTCCCAAACCACTACACATGCAAACGCTAAACCCAGGTTCCTCTAGAAGCTCCATCTGTATTTAACTTAAACCAATTAGAGGAAAATTTAGTCCATGCAATCATTCGTTCAACTCTCTCGCATACCTTATTGTTGAGTCTCAATACCATTGAGAGCGCCAGACCACTACAATGTCCCTCTTACAAAACACGATGTATCACAATATTTAGCCACCTTGCCAAAAGAATTTCCGCATCGCCATTTTTAACTATACCATACCGTCATTGTAAACATAGACTGACCCAGTAGTATCATTGATCATTTCACTATCGGTCAGATTAAGTTTTTTTGTCACAAGAATTAGAGTTCGATTTTGAGAATTTATAACTTAAATTTAAAGTTATAAACTATTTTAAATTACGATATTTTGTAAAGAAATTTTGTTTACTATTTTGGAAGAGTTAAATGGGTGTTATTTTTTGGGAATAGAACAAAAAAAAAATATATTTTTGAGAAAATGTCATAAAAAAATATTCTTAAGTTCAACCGGTAGCTAGTTCTTCCCGTCTTCCCTTTTAAACAAGAAAATTTAACCGAATTACGTTTTAATAACCGAACGACACACAAAAAATTCAGTTTCGGTAACCGAACCGAACCGGTAAATCGAAAATAACCGAATAAACAAAAAAACGAACCGAAAAAACCCGAAAAAACCGAAAAATAACCAAAACTTAAGCGAAAAATAACCGAATAAACCGATTTTTGAACTGAACCGGACCGAAATTTTATTCGGTTCAGTTCGGCACAAAATCTAAAAACCAAAAAAACCGAAAACCGAAAAAATCGACCCGAATCGAACCAATTTAACAGAATTCCCAGCCCTAAAATTAAGATTAATAACGTGTAAATAATTTTCTGTTTAAAAATTAAATTATTTGTGACAAAAAAATGAAGAAGATTAATGTCTACAAGTTTCAAGAATGCGCGAGAAAAAAAAAATAATGATCGCATAGGAACACTTATGAGTTTGAAGTGGAACAAAGAACAAAAACATATCTGCCACGTGTCATATTACAATACCTTATCAACCTTATCTAAACATCAAAAGAGATCTTCTTACATCCAAAACCAACCAATCATCTTACAATTCTTCATTTCATCTCCATACATTAACACAAAACATAACTTCAACGAGAGAGAGAAGAGAAGACAAGAGAGAGAGAGAATGGCTTACAGTGCATGTTTCTTACACCAGAGTGCAGCACTAGCTTCCTCTACCACAGCACGATCATCATCATCATCTTCTTCATCTCAACGTTATGTGTTACTCTCCAAACCTGTTCAAATCATGTGTAAAGCTCAACAACTTGAAGAAGATGAAGTTACCTCCACCGTTACTCGCCGTCTTGCTTTAACACTCCTCGTTGGTGCCGCCGCTGTTGGTTCCAAAGTATCTCCTGCTGACGCAGCCTACGGTGAAGCTGGTACCAAAAAACAAAACCTTAAAAGCCTTAAATCATTTCATAATCAGATCAATTAGGGGTGGACACTCGCTTTGTTCTGTTCGGTTTTTTTCAGTTATCGGTTTTTTTTTTTGCCGAATTGAACCGTACAAAAGGCATTCGGTTTTTCATTTTTTGAAGTTCGGTTTTTTCGGTTCGAAAATTTTAATTTCGTTTTTTCGTTTTTTTTTTGGTTTTTTGGCCGAATTGAACCGAACAAAAGTTTGGTTCGGTTTGGCATTCAGTTTGCTCGGTTCGGTTTTTCATTTTTTGAAGTTCGGTTTTTTCGGTTCGAAAATCATAATTTTGGTTTTTCAGTTTGTTCGGTTAATTTTAACACGTTCGGTTCGGTTAATTTACTATAAAAAAAAAATTGTTGCTGAATCGAGAACTGAGCTAAAATTAAAAAAGTGCCGAATTGAACCGAAATAAACTCGGTTTGGTGTATTCGGTTCGGTTTAAATGCCCACCCCTAAGATCAAATATCATCAAATTCAAAGGTAAAGAACCTTGAAAGAACAAAGTTGTGAATTTAATTTTACTTTTGGGTTTGTAGCAAATGTGTTTGGGAAGCCAAAGAAGAACACAGACTTTACAGCATACACTGGAGATGGATTCAAAGTTCAAGTACCAGCAAAGTGGAATCCAAGTAGAGAAGTTGAGTATCCAGGACAAGTTCTTAGGTATGAAGATAACTTCGATGCTACTAGTAACCTCAATGTTATGGTTACTCCTACTGACAAGAAATCAATCACTGATTATGGTTCTCCTGAAGAGTTCCTTTCTCAGGTATAGAGACATTGATGAATCAAAAGTCAAATGATTTTGTGAGTGAGAAACTGATAATGAATTCAATTTTGGGTCTTTTGTAGGTCAATTATCTCCTAGGGAAACAAGCTTACTTTGGTGAGACTGCCTCTGAGGTAAACTTCTTATTTCCTATTAGAATATGGGATTCAAACACTAATAGCAAAATCTAAAGCTTCTTCTAATCTAAGATAACCAAGATTGTATCCTCGTGTATATTAAAAGATAAGGCAAAACCTAACTACAGATGAAATATAAACTCTTAAGTAAGATATCAATACTGTTTACCTTATGTGAAGTTGGATTATCAGGTCCTAACTTGTATGTGTGAATCTGATGGGTTTTGTAGGGAGGCTTTGACAACAATGCAGTGGCAACAGCAAATATTCTGGAGTCATCATCTCAGGATGTTGGTGGGATTCCATACTATTACTTATCAGTGTTGACAAGAACGGCTGATGGAGATGAAGGTGGGAAGCATCAGTTGATTACAGCCACTGTAAGTGGAGGAAAGCTTTATATCTGCAAAGCACAAGCAGGAGACAAGAGGTGGTTCAAAGGAGCCAATAAATTTGTGGAGAAAGCAGCTACTTCTTTCAGTGTTGCTTGAATGAAAGCAACACTATAGAACAATGCTCTGCTTGCTTTATTCATTTGTCTCTTGTAAAAATCAAAAATGAAACTGAACTTATGAGAACTATCAAGATAATATTACCTTTGCGGCTTCTCTTGTTCTCCATGCTTCATGTTAACCTATATTCGGTTAGATCCTTTCTTAAAAACACTGGCTCAGGAAAAAGCTATAGGCTAATTCAAAATCAAAGACAAGTGACTATAACTAGATATTTGTTTAAGCAAGTCTCAAAGTCCCTTATCAATCAAATGATTGATTACTGTAAAATTCTCCAAGAGGCAGAGAGAATTTATTTGTATATGTATTACAACACTTTACCATCATCTGTATGCCACTTTTAGTTAATATTGTAACTTTACAAATGCTACAAAGAGATTGTTTAAGAGCTCAGAGATACTCAACAGGGAATCCAATGACGGATTTTGTCTCAGAGGCCATGGAGCGTAGCTCATTTACTTCATTTTCTGTCAGACTCCAACCTATCGCTCCTGCAAATTCTTTGGCTTGTTCTGCGTTCTTGGCTCCTGGGATAGGTATCACGTTCCCTTGTGCCACCAACCAGTTCAATGCTACCTGAATAGCACAACAGCACAACAACAACAAACAAAAATAATCACATGATTTGGGGGATTGAGTTCACTCTTAAGTTAACTCTACTTCTAACAATACGAACAAATATATAATATGTGTGCATTCATATATTAATGACTAATGAAACAATATGGTTATGTAAGTATCCAGATTAGAATGAATATGCAGAGGTCTTACAATTTGGACAGCTCAACATGGATCAAACGATTACTTTTGTTTCTTTCTCTGTTTTTTGTGGACTTCAGCATTGAACAAGAGTATAAGAAATAGACTGGTAAAGAAAAGAAAAAGAACCTGTGTGGGAGTTTTGTTGTAGCTTTCGCCTATTTGTTTGACTCTATTCAACAGGGGTTGTAGCTGTAACGTTACAAATACAAATCAAGAGTAGTAACAAAAGTATGTGTCAAATAGATGAAGTCAAAGAAATTACCTGTGTAAGAAACTCGCGAGTATAAATACGGCCTCTAGGACCTGAGGGTGGATTCTCTGGAGTGTATTTACCAGTAAGAGCACCTGTAAATAAAGGAAATTGTCCATGTTCATTGGCCAGGTTGTTTTGTGTTATTACTATGAAGAAGACCACAAAGCAATTGAGATTAAAAAATCACCTTGAGCGATAGGGGAATATGCAATCAAAGTGACTCCCAGCTCATCACAAGCAGCTTTTACACCACTCTGCTCTGGAGCTCTGTATATCAGACTGTAGTTGACTTGGTTTGAGGCCAGAGGGATTCCTCTCTTTTTGAGTCTCTCATAAGCATCACGTAGCCGCTTCTCTGAAAAATCATGAACCCACACAATCTTAACTATCATAGATTTGAAAGTTCAGTAAGGAAAAGTTATTTACACTAGTCTTTCTAATTGCTTTTGTTTCTTTCAAAACAGAGAGAACTACCAAGATATTTTTTTAACAAGGAAAAGTTTCTCATCCTAATTCCATGTTTTTTTTCTTTCTACTGCATATAATCAGCGAGAAAGAAGAACAAAAATTGAAAAGATACCGCTGTAGTTAGAAACACCAACAGCCTTCACAAGTCCTTGTTCAACAGCATCTCCAAGACCATCAAGATATCCTAAAACATGATTTCACCTTGTCACTGCATTTGATATGATTACCAAAAAGTGAAAAGATTCTTGTTTAAAGTAGCATCAGGTCTTAAGAAAAAACCTTCATTTCCCCATAATCCCGGCCTGAAATTTAACCAAGCAAATATGTGAGATTGTTCCCTTAACAAAGTTTACTACAACATGAATAAGCGGTATATTACCAATGGAGTTGATAGAGATCGACAGACGAAATCCCAAGCCGAGAAAGGGAATCTTTTAGGGCAGTGATAACGCTCTCTCGACCTAATCGCCATGGCAATGCAGCATACTTTGTTGCAACAGAAACCTCAGTTCCGGGATCTCTCTCTTTTCTCTCACTGATGAATCTGTTCAAAATATCATCAATATCTATAACTATGAGGATCATGAAGCATTGCTAAATGTTTCCTAAATACCTTCCTAAAAGAGACTCAGAGCTCATAGCTCCCAAGGAAAACTACAGAAGATGGATCAAGAATGTGAGATTCCAGTCAATATTAACACAAACCACTTTACAAAGAGCAATCAGCTTTCTTGTTCCTTTACCTTAGAGCCATAAACTTCTGCAGTATCGAAAAAATCTATACCATTGTCAATACTAACATCAAAAGCACCTTTAGCAGCCTTCAATTTCCTATCTACCAGTACAAAAAGAAACAAAATATTGATTATTCGTTTATATAACTCAAAACATCAAAAAAGTGGAGAAGAAATAACAACAATCTAGTGACTAATTATACACAGAGAAACTCAATTTCACAATCTAGAAATTTGACAATAACAGATACCAATCCTAATGAGCTACAAGAGCCAGAATTCGGATTTATCATAAATTCAAACAATCTGACTGATTGTGGATGTAATCTGAATGAACAAAAACAATCAAAATCATGCGTAGTGTCAATAAGCAGAATCAATTGGAATAGAATCAACAAAACCAATTTTCAGCAAGAAGTGGATTCAAGCATGTCTTATAGTCATTAGTATATTGGAGAAAAGGAAAATTGCACAGACCATCCCACTGAAAATCATTCCAATAGCTATTATCACCCCATGACCAAACTCCAATACCAAGCTTCGTCACTTTCAAATCCGATCCACCTAATTGAACTTTTGAATCTTCTGATATCGCTGGAGCCACAGAATCTCCGGAGGCTACTGCTCTGATGAGCTTCCGATAGAACCTTCCTCTTCCTCGGGAACTTTCCGAAACAACATAGTTTAAAGGGAAGGTGAAGTGCGTAGCCATAGCCATGGCGTTTTTTTTTTTTCTTCTGCGATTGTTTTTTTGTGATGAAGGAGAAGAAAAGGCTTTGGAGAAGTATTGCGAGACGCTTAAATTGACACGTAGGATGTTGGCGGGCCTTACAAATCAAATAATCAAAACTTTTTAACCGCAATTTTAATTTTAAAAGTATTCTAACAATTTTAATATTGCTAGTCTTTTTATATATATAAATATATAAAATAAAAAAAGGATTCTCAAAAATACCATCAAAAACTATGTTTATTTCAAAAAAATCACACATTTCCAAAAGTTTCAATAATACCACATAATTTTTCAAAAATACCACATAAATGTTTTTGTTCCAAAAAATACCACAAAATTTGAAATAACTTTAAAGCTTCAAATTTAAACCCTAAAACCCAAAATTTTAAATCTCTAAAATTCACTTTTTATTTTATGGTGTTTTTGAAACATTTAAGTGTGCGATATTTTTGGAAGTTTTGGGAATATGTGGTAGTTTTGGAATTTGAACTTCTTTTGATAGTGTTTCAAAGAATTCCTTTTAAACAAATTAGTATTTTCATATAATTCACTATGTACGCAACAAAAATTCATCATGTAATTCATTGTTCATGCAAATAATTTGTAGTTCATATTTATTTACATTATTTAATATTCACGATTCATTGTATAACTATTCCCTATTTACGAAATTAAAAAAAATACATAAATATAAAAGTTATTTAATAAATTATAAAAGTAAAAAGCTATGTATTGGCCAATTTTTCTCATTTTAATTTTGATTATTTTTTTAATCTCTTATCTAATAAGGAAAAGTGTTAATTAGTGTAAAATATAGGGATTTAATTGAGAAAGAAAAGGTTTTAGTATCAATGGTAGTGAATGAAAGTGAATATTTTTAACTAGTTTGAAATATTATAAATAATTTTTCTGTGTGGAACTTAGGCAATAAGGAAACCAAATTACTTTTTCTTCTATGAATTTTCAATTGTGTTGTCAGTCTCGATCTATGTCTTGAATTTACACAGCTACATTTTTCAACATTATTTTAATTATAAAACATTAGTATTTGATTATTAATTGCATTTTGTTGATCCAAAATGTTACAAATAACAAAAGATCTATATCTCTCTTCCAAACGGCAACAATAAACATGCCATTATCTCTCTTATAGCACAACA
This sequence comes from Iberis pinnata, assembly GCA_900406425.1. Lineage (NCBI taxonomy): Eukaryota > Viridiplantae > Streptophyta > Magnoliopsida > Brassicales > Brassicaceae > Iberis > Iberis pinnata. The sequence continues at coordinate 5,561 of OVBE01006715.1, read as the reverse complement.
AAAATTGTGTGCAAAATCAATCATCAAATGAAACATAATATCATATTTTCTTTAGTAAATGGATGGTAATATTGATTCTGAAAAGTTGCAATGATAATGAAGAAAAAAAAAATCAAAGATTCAAGATTCTGGTGCTTGAGCTGGACCTGGAGGTTTTAGAAGTGGCTGTAATGCTTTCACAACTATGCTCATGTTTGGTCTAAACTCAGATTCGTATTGTACACACAATGCTGCTACAGCTGCTAGCTGCATTACCACAAAAACACATATCAACGATCTGAAACTTGCGACGAAGTTATAACTTTTTATGACAGCGAAAAGAGATACCTTAGCAACAGATTTAGGTGGATAATCAGCTTTTAGCTTTGGATCAATGCACTGTTTGACTTTATCTTCACTGAGTCTTGGCGTCGCCTGAGCCAGAGTCGAATAACATGGAATTTTGTAAGCCGAGTTCAAGCAATCGGATTAAAATATGGACCAATGTATAGTACTAACCCAAGTTACAAGACTTTGTTGACCTCGAGGCATGGTATGATCCACTGGTTTCCTCCCTGTCAGAAGCTCTAGAAGTACAACTCCGAAGCTGTACACATCACTCTTCTGAGTCAACTGTCCAGTCATTGCATATCTGTATATGAGGAGGATTATCAGTTTAGCTAAATCAAATGTTTTAGACGTTTGAACGCAGATAAGGGTTTAAGTAATATTACTCTGGAGCATGATAACCAAAAGTTCCCAAGACTCTTGTAGAGTGAAGACGAGCAGCGTTATCAGGTGATTGATTTGAGAGATTGAAATCAGAAATCTTTGCTTTGTAATCTTCGAAAAGAAGAATGTTGCTAGATCTTATGTCTCTATGAATTACACGAGGCTGAGACTTCTCATGAAGGTATTCCAACCCTCTAGCTGCCTCAACTGCTATCTTCACTCTCGTCATCCAGTCAAGCGTTGGACCTGGTTGTGCCCCTTGAACTCCCTTCCTACCTATAATCGCACAACATGCAACCAATTACATAAGGAACTATTTTTCACGGATGGTTCGAGTCAAAAGGGAGTTTACTTAGCAAGAGAATTGAGCTGAGGGTCTCTAACTTACCATGTAAGACGTCATGCAACGACCCCATTGTTGCAAATTCATATGCAAGGACGCGAAGGTTTCCATCAACACAATAACCGAGTAATTGAATGAGGTTCTCATGCTTTAGTCTAGAAACCATGGAAACCTAAGGAAGAACAAAACCATGTAAATAACAAGTTGGAAGAGGATGTAAACGCAAGATTCCATGGATACTGATTCATCTCACTACTGAGAAAGTGGAAAAAAAAAGAAGATAAGAAAGGTTTAAAGAAGATTAATAACCTGACTCATAAACTCAGCGTCTGTTCCAGCTTCAGGTGCAACATCAAGTTTCTTCAAAGCAACCGCTACTCCATCATTTAATGTTGCATAATATACTCTTCCATAAGATCCTTCACCAATCAACGCCTTCGATCCAAAATTTTCAGTTTTATCCTTCACCTCATCCAAAGACAAAGGAGGAACCTCGATAGGTAAAGGTTCCTTCTGCACTTCATGTTTCGCAACAGCTGCTGGTTTTGGATTCTTATGGTTTGCTACATCCATGAAAACACTCAACACAATAAGCACAAACACGAAATGAAGTCATTATGATAATTAACATATTCCTTAGAGATTACTATAACATACCATCAGATTGCTCCTGCGAACGTTTCAGTTGTTCTTCTTCATTTGAATCTTCTATTTTACATTTACAACAAATCCATTTACGCATCTTTGTTCACTTCTTTAAATGTAGATCGTCCACAACAAACTTTGGCTCTACATTCAAAAAGTTTGAAGAACATGTAACTCTAATTTCACCAAAAAAAAATCATCATAAAGAATGAATGATATTCCAATCATTCAATTGATAACATTTATTTACAGCAAGAACATAGATCCTACAAGAAAAGAGACGATAACTTCCTCTTGCGTCCATATAAGATTACAATCCACCATCCAATTTTGCCCCAAATACTTTCACACAATCAAAGAAAACAGAAACGAAATGTTTTGATATCAACGAAACCGATGAATCGGATTAAAACAGCTTCAGAATCCATTCAAAGCAATGAATCTAGAGACTAAACCGTTTCTAAGGAATCCAAATTAACAAGAACAAGATATATACAATTTCTTTACCTCTGTAATCTCCTTCGAAGCACGTATAAAGTTCGTTGTTCCCTCTCAATCTCTCTAGGGTTCTTCGCGTATGATTCTTCTCCTTCGCGTTGATGAAAGAGAAGAGAGAGAGAGAGAGGGATTGCTTGATGGAGACGAAGAGAGATTTAAAAGAAAAGCAAAGTTAAAAGAGCTTTTGGCGTTTTTTTGTATCCTTTTTTTTGGAGTTTTGCTTTAATTGAACTTATTAATTATTACGTGTCAAAAATAAGATATTGATATTTGACAATTAAAAAAAAAAGAAACACAATCTATAATTTAGTCAAATATAATTATGGATTAATGTGTTTACATGTGTTCATATGTTTTGTCAATAAAAAATTTCCATAAAGATATTTTTTATTTTTATTTTACTAAAAATATATTAAGAGTTTTTTTTTTGTATGCATGTATTTTTAGTTACGTTAATTTGACAATGTAAAATGTAACACAATCTCTTTTGTTTGGTCGACGTAACACAATCTATTTAGTCAACTAAAACTATGACTTTACCAACGCACATGATTGAATTTTTTTCTCTCTTTCCTTCACCGTTCTCGCTCTGATTTTCTCTCTCTTGAGTTGGAATCGTCGGCGAGGTGGTGATACGGAAACTCCGACTTCACTCTTCTGAACAAACCTCGTGCGCCACTTTCGGCAACGATGACTTCTCTGTTTAGTAACCAGTGCCGGTTCACCGCTCTTACATTTCTCCTATTTTGTTTCTGTCTGATTTTAGATTTCTTAGTCACAGAAGCGTCCATCGGCGGACGAAGTTTCTTCTAGCCGTGGGTGGTTTCCAGATTCCAAGTCTCTTCTCTCCTCGCCGGTTCAGCCAGATCTGCCATCTGGTGAGCGTCGGTGGGCTTCCTGCTTCCCTTTGTTACTTTCTTCCACTTCTAGTGGGTCGTGTTTCTTCCCTCTCTGCCGTTCGGAGTTTCTTCGTTGGGGTCCTTGCCGTGGGGCGCAGCGGCATACGCTCCCTAAGCAAGCTTCTTCCGTTATTTCTTTCAAGTCGGCCGGTCTTCTGCAAGTGGTGGTTCTGGTTCGCTAGTTTGCAGTTTTGCACTAGACTAGCCTCGTTTTCGGTTGGGGAGCCACGTTGTTGAGCCTAGGTCAGCGGCTTCAGATGGCGACGTTCTTTCCACCTCCATGTAGTTTTCTTGGCTAGGCTCCGACGCATGAGTTCGGTGATCTGTCGACTTGCATGACCGCATGTTTAGGGTCGCCGGAGCAGTCTTGCCAGTCTTTAGCTTCTCCGGCTTGTAGTTGTCGAGGTGGCGGCGGCTAGTGGTGGTTTCGCAGCAGCGGCGGCGGGTAGAAAGCATAGTGCCTTTTATCTTTTTAGGGTTTTCTGCATTTGGACCATGTGGTCTTTTTCTTGATTTTGGGCTTTTTATCGTTGGGCATGGGTTTGGAGCATCTTGGTTGATTGGTTATTTTTTTTTGAGATATTGTGTTTTTTTTTTGTTTTTTTAGGATTTTTAATCCTCTTTTTTGGCCCAAAGACAATTTTTGGATTTGTAAAAATTCTGTATTTTCATTTTCACTACTGAAAAATTAACATTTTTACCAAAAAAAACTATGACTTTACCAACAAAATTTTTTTTTGGTTGTATATTGGGTAGTTTTTGTTTTTTAATTTGGAAAATATGTACTTTTTTAATTTGGAAAATAGATACTATTGTTCTTTTATTTGAAAAATAAGTATTTTTGTTCATTCACATGAACCATTCATCATTCACACAAATAATTCACCGTTTACACAAATCATTTATCTTCCACACATAATTCATCATTCACATTTATCATTCACATACAATTTATCATTCACGAAACGAAAAAAAATATTTAAATACAAAGACTTTTATAAAGTACTCTTTTAACAATTATAAAATTTTTAAATACCCTATTACCAAATTGTTTTTTAAAAAATGAAAAACTTTACAAAAAAAACTAAAACTATGTTAATGTTTACATGTGTCCATATGTTTTGTATGTTTTTTAATCAAACTTTTTTCCCCATGGGGATATTTTATAATTTTCTTTAGAAAAAATTAAAAGTTTTTTGTATGTATGTATTTTTAATTATTTTAATAGTGAATAGTTATATTGTGAATTTTGAATAATTATGTTATAAAATGTTAGTATTGTAAATATAAAAATGAACAGTAGTTTAGTTTTAAGGCGAATGGTATATGTGAATGGTAAATAATTCGTGTAATCTATTCATATAAAAAGAAATACAAAATAAAAAAACAAAAATATAAATTTTCCATAAAAAAATATAGTAACAAGAAAAAAAACTAAAATACATATTTATTAAAGGGGCATTCTCAAAAATACCACAAAAAACTAGTTTTATTCCAATAATACCACACACTCCCAAAAGTTCCAAAAATACCACAAAAATGTTTTTGTTCCAAAAATACCACAAAATTGAAATAACTTTAAAATTTCAAATTTAAATCCAAAAACCCAAAACCAAACCCTAACCCCTTCAAAACTAAAACCTAAACTCTATTTAGTGAACTCAAACCCGAAATTTTAAATTCTAAACTCTTAAAATTCACTTTTTATGTTTGTGGTATTTTTGGAACATTTGAGAGTGTGTGATATTTTTGGAACTTTTAGGAGTGTGTGGTAGTTTTAGAATTTGAACTTCTTTTGATGGTGTTTCATGGAATTTCTCTTTATTAAATTATAAAAAAAATAAAAAATTCTTCAAAATGTTAAAATTCTCTACATAATTATAAAATAAATTCACCACAAATAAATCACTTATAAATTGTAAAATCTTGATTTATTTTTGTTCTTAGAAATTGAATTATTCTATAATCACGCCAAGATTGTATATAAGAAATGTGTGCAAGTAGTGATTAAATAAATTTTATTAGTTGATACACACAAAGATCTCCCACACTCTTGTGTATATACCTGACTACATTTTATAGGATTATTATATATTACTATTTATTACTACATCCTTAAAGTTGTTTCACAATTTGGTAAAACTTAATCTTTTTTCATCTCTCTTCTTAAGATTTTTTTTTATTTTTATTTTTTTGTTAAAACTTAAAAGCTCTTCTTAAGACTTGTCACAAGAAAATGAAGATATCAACATTTGTATGCGTCTATTTACTTTTATTAATCTCTATTTCCATTGTTTCGAGTTCACAATATCTTGGAGAAGTTGGTAAGCATAATATATATATATATATACATATATATATTGTAAATTTGTATTTTAGTTTTACATTGATGAGTGCATATTGTATGGAAATTATATATATATATATATATATATATATATATATATATATATATATATATATGT
>OVBE01006714.1:0-19443 GCA_900406425.1 Iberis pinnata | reverse complement strand
AATCTAAACTACATAATTTCAAAATCAATATAATTATTATATTTTATAAGATATAATATCTGTATATTTTATATAATATATATATATATTAATTTCATGCATAGCATAGGATACCGACTATGAATAATTGTGAAGTTTTATTAATAAATATTTAGATTTAAATCTAATATAAAATGAATAAATTGATTTTAAATAATTTTTTGAAACTTTTTCTTTTTTGTGATTTTTCTTCTTGAATATTCATGTATATTTTTAATAAATATATTCACACTTTATACACATTTTAATATAAAAATATTTAAAATAATATATAAATAAATACTAAAAAATAACTATGAGCCTCAAAACCACGAAAAATCGATTAATTAGCTAATAAAAAATTTTATATCATATTTTTTTTGAAATAGTATAAATACATTATAGTATTTTATTAACATTTAAACTCTCTCTAAAAATGTCATTACTATTAAATCGATAATACAGGATTAGCATACAATATGTTGAGAAATGAAATATGTTTTTATCATATAGATATTACCTCATGTAATTCTTATAGATATTTTACATTTATTTACTAATAAGTAGCTCATATTAAGTTACTCGAATGAATTTCTCCTCTAAAACAATAAGAGACAATACGCTATATATTTCATAAAAAATATGTTTATAATAACTTTTTTATAATGTAAATACATTATTTTCCAAATGTATTTTTATTTATGCTTTTTTTTTCTAAGCAAATGAAGAAGTAACTTACAGAAAACGCCTTTGTTTTCTCTAAATTTACAGTTTGTGCCACCACCGAACAAAATAAGAGAAGTTTTGTAAAAGGTGAGAAGTTGGAGAAGAAGAAGAACACAGAACAAGAAAAGGAAGAATAGAGAGAATCGAGAGGGAGGAAGAAGCTCTATAGAAAACGTAGAGATTCGATTTCGAGTAGTTGTTCGAATCTGAAGAAGTCTCTAATTATTCGATTTGATTTCTTCTCATGATTTTTTTGGATTACTAAAGGTGTTTACTAAGATTTGCGTACCGGAATTCGTTTTTGCTAATTCGACCTACGCATCGATTAGTTCTCAAGTAGAACTTAATTAGTTTTTGTTTTCATTTCTTTTCATTCTCTCTGAGAACTGCTGAGTAATTCTGTGTGTTAAATCTGTTGATTTGTAGTTGCTAAAAGGTGAAGAAAAGAGTCTGTGAAATGGAGGAGGTAGGTTCGCAAGTAGCTGGTCCGATTTCAGCTCACCATCCGATAGGAAGAAAACGCGATTTTTATTATCAGATGTCGAATCATCAGCCGCCGCACTGGCTAATGCCATCTCAGCCGGAGCCGCAGCAGCAGCCGAGGAATGATTGGAATCCTAAGATGTGGGAATGGGATAGCCAGAGATTTGAAGCTAAACCAGTAGAAGTCCAGCTCGGAAACCACACACAGTTTGATGTAAATGTGAGGAGTATCAGTAACAATGAGGGAGAAGAAAGAGGCCTTGATTTGAATCTGAGCAGTGGTTTCAACGATACCAGGCCGGTGGTAAATAGACCCAACAAGAGAGTTAAGACAGGATCAAGTGGTGGTGGTGGAAACTACCCCAAGTGTCAAGTGGACAATTGTAAGGAAGATCTATCACTTGCTAAGGATTATCACAGAAGACATAAAGTGTGTGAGGTTCATAGTAAAGCCACCAAAGCTCTTGTTGGGAAACAGATGCAGCGGTTTTGCCAACAGTGTAGCAGGTGAAAGAATCTGAATTTGTTCTTAAAACAATCTTTTTCTGGTTATGATTGGCTCTTAAAAGAATGGAATTTTCGCTTATAGGTTTCATATGTTATCTGAGTTTGATGAGGGAAAGAGAAGTTGTAGGCGTAGGTTGGCTGGTCATAACAGGCGGAGGAGGAAAACTCAACCCGAGGAGATTACTTCTCGAGTTGTGCTTCCGGGGAATTGTGATAACACTTCTAATAATAACGCTCGTATGGATATTGTGGCTTTGTTAACAGCTTTAGCTTGTGCACAAAGTAGGAACGAGGCTAAACCTAATGGATCTGAAGCAGTGCCACAAACAGATCAACTTCTTCAGATACTTAATAAGATCAATGCGTTGCCTTTACATATGGATCTTGTCTCAAAGTTGAACAATATCGGAATTTTAGCTAGGAAAAATCTGGATCGACCTTCACAAAATGATGCTTCTTCGTCACCATCTACCATGGACTTGCTTGCTGTTCTCTCCACAACTTTAGGTTCATCTGCACCCGAGGCCATAGCTTTGTTGTCTCAAGAGTTTGGTAATGATAAGACTAGGTTAACTCCTTCTGTTCATGGCAATACAACTAATTTAGAAAAGAGAACTTTGGAGTTTCCTTCTTTTGGGGGAGGAGAGATAACTAGCAGCAGTAATGACCCATCTCCTTCTCGGGATTCAGATTCACACGCTCAGGACACTAGATCTAGCTTATCTCTACAACTATTTACTTCTTCACCAGAGAATGATAGTCAACCAACGGTTGCATCTTCAGGAAAGTATTATTCTTCTGCGAGTAGTTGTAACCCTGTTGAAGATAGATCCCCATCATCATCATCTCCAGTCATGCAAGAGTTGTTCCCGTTGCAGACATCTCCTGAAACTATGAGATCTTACAATTGCAAAAACACTAGTCCTAGAACTAGTTGTTTGCCCTTAGAGCTCTTTGGTGCATCATATAGAGGAGCTACTGCAAATCCTAATTTCAAAGTTCCTAGGAATCAATCTGGTTATGGTTCTTCTGGTTCAGATTATTCTCCTCCCAGCTTAAACTCTGATACTCAAGACCGCACTGGAAAGATAGTTTTCAAACTACTTGGAAAAGATCCTAGCCAGCTCCCTGGGACATTACGAACCGAGGTGATAACTTCTAGCTTTCTTGAAAAGTGAAAGAATGATTGGTTGTTGTTGTAAGTCCTAACAGTGGTTGTCTTTTTTTATTACAGATCTATAGTTGGCTTTCTAGCATTCCATCTGAAATGGAGAGTTATATCAGGCCTGGGTGTGTTATTCTATCTGTATATGTTGCAATGTCAGCTTCTGATTGGGAACAAGTGAGTGAATTTGCTGCGTGATTGAATGATCGGATAACACTGATTGAAATTGTTTTAACTATCGTAATGAGCTGATGCGTTTTTATCTTCTTTTTGTTCAGCTTGAGTTAAAGTTACTTCAACGGATAAGTTCTTTGGTTCAAGATTCAGATTTTTGGAGCAAAACAAGATTTTTGGTTAATACAGGCAGACAGCTTGCATCATACAAACATGGTGAGTGCTTATGAGCTGCTACTTCTGTGTCTGTGGGTCCGTATTAGGGGTGGGCATTTAAACCGAACCGAATATAGTTCAGTTATTTCGATTCAATTCGGCTAATTTTTTTATTTTAGTTCGGTTTTCGGTTCGGCAACAATTTTCTTTTTATTTAATTAATCGACCCGAACCGAACGGAACTTGCTAAAATTAACCGAACAAACCGAAAATTAACCAAATTTCAACTGAAGTTAAGATTTTCGAACAAAAAAAACCGAACTTGAAAAACAAAAAACTGAACCGAACAAACCCAGTCCCGAACCGAACTGAACTTTTTTTTGGTTCAATTCGGCCAAAAGAAAACCCGAAAAAACCAACTAAACCGAATGCCCACCCCTAGTGCGTATGGTCTGCAGGATAATAACTTAAAATATTTCTATTCAATTTTGTAGGTAGACTTCGTCTAAGCAAATCTTGGAGAATTTTGAGTTCACCAGAGCTGATCATGGTATCACCTTTGGCTGTTGTATCCGGTGAAGAAACAACTTTGATAGTAAGGGGTAGAAAGTTGACTAATGATGGAATTAGGTAAACAATTTTAATAGAGGCCTATCCGTTTTTTCCCCTATTTTTCGTTTCTAAACTTTACTGTTCACTATACTGCAGTCTTCGTTGCGCACATATGGGTAACTATACGTCGATTGAAGTAACTAGAACAACGCATAGGAGTACCAACTTTGATGAGTTAAACGTAAATAGGTTCAAAGTCATTGGTCCAAGTTCTGATACTTTTGGTCGTTGTTTTGTCGAGGTAACTCTTTAAATTAGGGCTGGGCGTTTAAATCGAATCGAATAAACCGAACCAAACCGAATTTAGTTCAGTTAATTTGGTTCAATTCGGCGGGGTTTTTTTTTAAACTTCGGTTTTGGTTCTGTTCGGTTCGGCAACAATTTTTTTTACTAAATGAACCGAACCGAACTGAACCGAACTCGTTAAAATTAATCAAACAAACCGAAAATAAACCGGAAAACCGAAAATTAACAAAATTTTAACCGAAATTAAGATTTTCGAACTGAAAAAATCGAACTTCAAAAATGAAAAACCGAGTGCCGAACCGAACCGAACCGAACTTTTGTTCAGTTCAATTCGGCAAAAAAAAAAAAACCGAATGCTCACCCCTACTTTAAATGAACCAAACTAGAAGGTTTTTGGTAGATGTTAGTTTAACACTTACTGTTATGTTGAAACCAGGTGGAGAACGGATTCAGAAGTGATAGTTTTCCTTTGATAATAGCTAATGCAACGATTTGCAAAGAGTTGAATCGTCTTGAAGATGAGTTTCATCAAAAAGATGAACAATCATATGATTCAGATCGTCCAAGATCAAGAGAAGAAGTTATTTGCTTCTTACACGAACTCGGTTGGCTATTTCAAAGGAAATCAACATCTTACATTGATGGAGAATCCAACTTTTCCTTACCTCGATTCAAATTTCTGCTTGTATTCTCTGTCGAAAGAGACTGCTGTTCGCTCGTAAAAACCCTCCTGGATATGATGGTAGAGAGAAATTTGCAAGACAACAACGATGGTCTGATGAACAAAGAGTCTTTAGATATGCTGAATGAGATTCAACTCTTGAACCGTGCTGTTAAAAGGAAGAACACAAAAATGGCTGAAACACTGATTCATTATTCGGTGAATTCAACTGTTAAAAAGTTCGCCTTCTTGCCTAACATCACAGGACCTGGCAATATCACACCTTTGCATTTAGCTGCTTCTATATCTGGCTCAGATGATATGATCGATGTTCTAACTAGTGATCCACTAGAGGTAAAGTCTCTATATTTAGTATCCATTGTTTTTTCATAGGGGTGGTCGTTTCGGTTTTTCTAGTTTTATAAAATTTAAAACTGTTTGAACCCATTTGACATACGGTTCGCTTTTGGTTTTTCGTTTAATAGTTATTAGAATGTACACAAATAGTGATTTATATTTGACGTTAAAATATATCCTTTTCACACATATTGTTTACAAAATTCTTTATATTTTCATTTTGTTTGGTTTCGGTTTTTCATTTAATAGTCATTAGAATGTATACAAATAGTGATTTATTTGACATTTACTTGTTTAATATGCAAAATATATACTTTTCACACAGTCTACAAAATTATGTATATTTTTATTTTGGTTTCGGATTTTTCGGTTAACCAAAAAAACGGTTTCGGTTCATGTTATTTGGTTTTCTTAAATAATCAAACCTAAAAGAATTTTGATTTGGTTTTGGTTTCGTTTTTTTCGGTTCGGTTATTTAGCCCACCATTAGAACCTTTTCCTTTTGGTAACAAGTTGTGAATTTGTTTTCTGGTTTTAGATTGGACTGTCTTGCTGGAATACACTAACCGATGCAAGTGGACAGACTCCATATAGCTATGCAACAATGAGGAACAACCACAGTTACAATACCTTGGTAGCTCGTAAACTTGCAGATAAAAGAAACAATCAAATATCGTTGAATATTGAAAACGTTATCATCGATCAAATTGGACTGAGTAGAAGACTAACCTCAGAGCTCAAAAGATCATGCAACACATGTGCAAATGTAGCTTTAAAGTATCAGAAGAAAGTTTCAGGTTCACATCGTTTGTTTCCAACTCCAATCATTCACTCAATGCTTGCGGTTGCTACAGTTTGCGTTTGCGTTTGTGTGTTTATGCATGCTTTCCCAATCGTTAGACAAGGATCTCACTTTAGTTGGGGAGGTCTTGATTATGGCTCAATCTAAGGGGGGCAATTAGACAGAGAGAGAGTACAGACAAAGCTTCAACACTTGAGAGTCTTTTTATTATTTTTGGTTTAGTTAAGTTTATATTATTGATTCTTTTGCTTAATTACTTTATTAGTTAGCTTTTTTATGTATATTAACAACACAGAAGCTGTGGCTGTTTACTGAATCTTTAGACTTTGTGTTATTAGTTGCAAGATTGTTGTAACTTTGTAAGTTTGTAATGTAATATTTTATTTTAATGCTTTGTAAAAATATTAATTAGCCTCTCATATTCTCATGCAAAAGATTTATTGCTTTTATGCTAATTATGTTATATGTGATTGACGAAGGAGATTCTGAAGTACATATATAACCAGCAAAGTAGAATAGAAAAGAATTTTTTTTTTGTCACATTTTGATTGATAAAATTTAATTTATACAAGTAGTTTATATTTAATGAGTAGCATGTATCTAGTGGTGTGTTATTTATGTTGCATTGTTATCAAATTATATACTCCCTCTGTTTCACAATGTAAGTAGTTTAAGGTTAGGACACAACTATTAAGAAAATTATTTAATTTTAAGCATTCCAAGATAAAAACCGCATTCCAAAACAAACCAACCAATAATAAATCATTCTGCAGAATATAAAGAGTCAAAAACACAAAAATACATTAAAAATACATTAAATTTTGCATTGAAAAGTGAAAACAACAATCATTTTGAAACAATTTTTTTTCTCTAAAACTACATACATTGTGAAACGGAGGGAGTATTGAATATGATCATCTGCATTGTAAGTGCATTTTTTGGTTTATGGAGTTTAGGTTACTGGCCAACCCGTTGTAATCGACATCATTGTGAAAAAAATCTTTTATATTTAGAAATATATTTATTTAAAGTTTAATTTCAATAGGAAAAATACATAGATAAAAGGCTAATCACTTAACCAATTGATGAAAATTGCTTTTTCAAAATTATGATTTTTTTGTCACATTAATTTACGAGCCACAACTAATTGACCTAGTAGTCCAAACTTCACATACATGAAAAATAGCGAGTGGCCAAGTTCGAACCTTGGTCTAGTAATAAGGCAACAACGGTGACACAACAACTAGACCACTTCATCTATGTTTTTCAAGTTTTGATTTATATATCAATTCCTAGTTCAGTTTTAAATAATGATATTTTTGTACTATGTTATTCGATATTATTAGCAAAAACTACTAGTTTGAGACTAAAAGAAAATTTATGGAATAGGTCCAAATTCTTCTATTTAACAAAAAAGGAAAAAAAAATCTTTATTATGTTTTCAAGTAGGACTTTTAACAGATAGATAACAAAGAGTAAGAGTAAGTCGTTATAAGATAAACCAAAATTTAGGAAATGTTCTGGCAAGGGACAAGGCAGACGTGCAAGAAGGTTATATCTTTAAGCAAAACGGCTTAGGTAGTTGTTTGGTAGCTATCTAATAGTATTTTTCCAGGTAGGACATTTACATGGCTATTACAAAATCCATTTTCTCTTATGGACATTGTGAACTAATGTATTTGAAAAATGTGGAATATCTAATCATCATTTTGGACCTCTCAATTGAATAAGGTCGAGAGTGGTATATTTGAAAGTCACATAATGATAAATTATTTATTGGTCGGATTTGGTTTCCTCTATATATTCTAAATTGAGAAAATTATAATGAATGCCATAATTTTTAGTCTTCTTAGCAAATATATCACAAAATACATGATTTGTAAATAATGTCATAAATCACATCAATGTAGATTATTTTTTGCTTTTGTGTTTTTGTGTAACTTGCTCGATGACTTATAGAAAAAAATAATAATAATTATATATTTGAAAAAAGCAAGTATGAGAAGATTTTAAAAATAAATTAAATTGTCACATGCTTTATTTCTTTTCTCTGTAAATCCCATCTGGTGCATATTGTGGACATAAGGCCACACTTTTTTCATTGTTGTTGTCCACTGCAGTGTTATGTCCAATGGACATATACATATTTTCTTCATCTACTACATGTTGTGGACATAAGGACACAATGGCTTGACTGGTGCTGTCAACTGCAGTTTTATGTTCAGCTTGTGGACATAAGGCCATACTTGTTTGACCGTTGTTGTCCACTGCATTTTTATATCCAATGGACATATACATATTTTGTCCACCATTTTCATACACCGTTTTCTTGAATCTTCCTAAACAGTCATCACCGTCCACAGAAACCAGAAGCATTCTTGTTTGGGTGAAAACAACGTTTGAGCTCTCCCGCCAATAGCTCAACCTGAAGTCTCTTCCATGTAACTTTCCTTCATAAGCGCGCACTATCTTCAAGACGAAACTTGAATAATTGTCTTCTTTGCTAGTTGAATACACTTAGCAAAAGTGTCTTTAGCTACTCGAAAATGCCATGTTCCACAAATTAAGCATTCTCAATCCCCAACAACGATCATACCACTGTTGTCCATTGCGATTCACATACAAATATACAATTATGTCCATTAAATACAACAATGTCTATAATTACTTTCGTCCATTTGCAAATCAAATATTTTTCACTGCATAACAAAGTCACTTTGTCCACAACTAACAATGTCTATATATAGTATATTCATCTCACACAACGATACATTTGTCCACACACCACAATGTCTATATCTAGTTAATTCATCCTCCTACATTAATTATTTTTCCATCCCTACAAACAAACATATCAATTTATATTTGTCCATTTACACATAAAACAGTTTGTCCACACAATAAAATACAGTTTGCCCAAATACCTTTTGTCCACAACCACCTATGTCTATATCTAGTTGGTCCATTCTCCTACATTTACTACTGGTCCATCTTTAGAGCATCTTCAACTCCACTCCATTTTTCACTCCAAAATGCAGTTTTGACTATTTCCACTCCAAATATGGAGTAATCCCATTTTCACTCCATTTTGAAGTTGAACTTTTTAATTTATAAATCGACCCTTGAATTTTTAAATGCTTTTATTTTTGTACTAAATAATATAAGTAGCATTTGATTAAACACAACTCAATAAACAATTTAAATTAAACACAAACGTAACTGTTTATTACGTTAACATTTTTTCGATCATGTAACTAACAGTTACGTAGCTTACGTTAATACATTTTTTTCTTTTCAACAAACAAAATCAAATTAATTCATAACAATAAAAAAATCTTCATATTATTATTGAAAAGAGTAGTTAACTCACATACCAAAGTACATAACAATTACTAATATTAAAAATAAAGAACCAAAATTATTCTAACATGATAAAAATATATAATTAATAATATGGTAAATCGCTTTCGGATCCATTAATATCGTTAAAATATATAATTAGCGAAGAAGCTCATTTCTTATTTCGGAATGCATTAGTTGACCATTTATGGAAAAAACATACTTAATGATGGTGATTAAAAAAATATATTATGTTGTTTTAATTTTCTATGATGTAGTGTAATGTTCTTTAAATAATAAATATTTTATTTTAAAATAATTTTACATTTCACAGAAATTTGTACAAAAATAATTAATTAGGTTTCAGTTTGTAATTTTAAAAAGTATGAAGTAATATTAACAATAACAAAAAGAATGACTCCATTTTGGAGTGGAAAATGAAGTAATACATTGGAGTAAATTCAACTCCATTTTGGAGTGACTCCATTTTGGAGTGACTCCATTTTAGAGTGGAAAATTGAATAATATATCGGAGATGCTCTTACAAACAAACATAATACTTTCTATTTGTCCATTTTACATATAAAACAGGTTCGCCACCCACTTACATTCGTCAATTCTCCAAACATTCAAATTATGGTCTCTGAACTAAAACCACCTAATCCAAACTCTTATTATACAACGTACTTGTCCATTTCACCCTTCTTGTCCATTCAAGAAGACCCAAACTCATAGTTTTCACTACAAATATACACCTATATACCAACAACAACAAAAAAATGCTCTTCACCTGCTACTTCTCCTCCACAACGAACCAAGCTCACCATAAAGTTAATGACCATTTACTTCTCCTAAGATCTAATTTCTTTTCTTACCAAATTTGTTTATAGCTTTAATTAGGCTTTCTTATCAAACATTAATTGCACAAATACACTCCAAAACTCTCGTCCAACATGAATGAACAACTAAGGGGACATTTTAGACTTTTTGGTTATGCCACTTAATCTTGTTTTATGGCATCTAACATAAAAAGTACTTAATGTGGTATTTGCTAAAACATTTGTTGACAATATGGTAGTTCTCATAAAAAGCCCTTTTAAATTTAACGGTGAAAAAATGCTTCAACGCAAATATACCAAAAATCAGAAAATTTGTTGGCTTCAGTTAGACATGGTTTAAGTCCTCAACACTCGTTTTTTTTTTTGTCATTTTTGGTTTTGCTTCTCCGTTGGAATTTGCCAGGTTTCTTTGCATTGTTGGAGTTGTTATGCTATGCGGTTTCGATCAAGTCATTTTCTTATAATTTTGACTTTTTCGTTAGAAGTGATTTGTTCCCTGTCACTATGTTATGAGCTTGATCGTGGTTTTTTCTCTTTGAAACTATCTTCGGGCACATCCAAGTCGTCTACAGTGTTGAAAACGAGCTCGCCTCCAGTCATTTATTGGTGGTTCTTTTATCATGTTTGTCCCTTTAATCGAGAATAAAATCTGTGTATTTCTTTAAAGAAGTAAATACATTCTTCATGAGAAAAATCGCACTCGAAAAATTTCATTGTTTGAGTGTTCTGGATTTGGTTTAGGATTTTGTGTTTCGTTGGCCTAGTTTAGTTTTTTTTATTTTTTTTTTGTGGACTTTGTTTATGAAAAATTTGTATATTCCGCTGAAATGGATTTATTTATATGTTATTATATGTTTTGAATTCTTCATATGGAAAAAAGGGTTTAAATGCAGTTTTGACCAAAAGGTCAAAAGATAAAGCAACAATTGCAATTGAAAAGTCAAAAGAGTGAACACGTGAGTCCTTAGTATTTCTTGCATAGTCCTGTGATCTGTTCCACTTTACTTTATCGATAGAAAAATTAAATGCGTAAGGTGCTTCTTGGATTCAGCTTCAGACTTATAACTTATTGTAGTTATCATTTGATATATAATTTTGTAATCTGAAATCAACAAGTACATATAAATTTTGTATACGCATTGCAGAAACTTTGAGTTGTTTGCTTGGCAATTTGGTGCATAAGAAAAATATTTTGTTCGGCAATTTTTAGTGTTCATTATTACAACACTAAAAACTATACTTTCCTCCTTTGACCAAATAGATAAAAATAAAATAAAAGTTATATTTCTTCCATTTGGATATCGACAAACCATTTTTGAGAGTGATAACTTAGTGCTTGTTCAAGATATCAACTCTCAACAACCAAATCTGGGATTTTAGTTCATTATTGCAGAGATACTACGGTGGAAATCATGCTTCTCTTCATTCACTTTACAACATGTCTCACGTCTTGCGAATTTATGTACATATTCATTGTCCAGATTTGCCTTACTTTCATATGTGAATAGTGATATTTTTAATTATTGTCCTTCAATTATTCAAAACAATGTACTCTCAAATGGTAATTAATTAATAAAATGACAATTTGCTGGAAAAAAAATAGAAAGAGTTGAGTCGAGAATCTTAATCTCTCCATAAGATGAGTGATACCGCCGAATAATCTAATAACCGGATTTTTTTAATGGTAATGCGTGACACATCTTTGACTGGCCAAAAAAATCGATCCCTAACCTGAACTAACACGACGACATCTCCTCAAATGCGTTAACTACCACTTGGTTTACTTCCTTCATTTTTAAAATAGAATTTTAAAACTTTACTGTTACTTCAAAATATAACGTGTAGTACAATTCTATGTAACTTTTAGAACTAATAAATGCTTAACAACCAAATATATTATACATCTTTTATCAAAAATTTTATCATAAATTGATTGGCCTCACTATTTTTAGTTATATATATTAAACTGACATGTTTTATTCAAGTTCTATATTTTTAAAAATCTTTATACTTTTTATATAAAAACAACAAGAGTACTATTTGAACATTAGTTATTTAGCATATATATATATATATATATATATATATATATATATATATTNATTTTTATTTAATATATATATATATATATATATATATATATATATATATATATTATTCACGTTGGATTCATCTAAATAATTAAAATAACAACAACAGAAATGATATCATCAATATTTATTGGTTTGACATCACTAGTCCTCTCAACTTTGTCCATACAATCTTTTTTCTCTTGAACTTTGAAGCTCCTTAATTTTTCACATGAACTTAGATTTCTTCTTACATGCCCCCTCAATTTTGTCCATCCAATTTTTTTCCCTGAATTTTGGAGCTACTTAATTTCTCCCATAAACTTAGATTGCTCCTTACCTCCACCCCCCAACTATTCGTTCTCATCATTTTACCCTTAAAAAATTTAGAAAACTAATTTACGATTTAAATTATGAAAACGATAACAAATCGCGTTTGGGTTTAACCCAATAAATCTTACATTAAAATATTTTTGATATTAAATCTTACGTTAAAATATTTTTAATATTACTTTTAAACTAATACAAAAATATATTTTAAAATCAATTAAAATAATAAATTAAATATTTTATAATATTATGATATTATGATATTTTAAAATAATGAATTAAATTAAAATATTTTTAATATTTGAAACATAACATTTAATTTTTTTTTTTCAATTGATTTCAAAATATTTTAAAGTAATAAATTAAATTAAAATATTTTAATATTAAAAACAGAATATTAGATTTATTATTTTAATTGATTTTAAAATATTTTAACTAAAATAATAAATCAAATATTTTACAATATTATAATATTTTAAAATGATAAATTAAAATAAATTATTTTTGTTGTATTAGTTTAAAATATTTTAACGTAAGATTTAATATTTAAAATATTTTAACTTAAGATTTATTTGGTTAAACGAAACCATGATATATTATCGCTTTTTATAATTTAAATCGCAAATTAATGTTCTAAATCATTTTGGGGTAAAATGATGAGAACGAATAGTTAAAAGGGTCGTTTAAGGAGAATCTAAGCTCAAGTGGGAAATTAAAGATCTCCAAAGTTTGAGGGTAAAAAGATGATATGGTTAAAGTTGAAGGAGGTGGATAAGGAACAATATAAATTAAGTTGAGAATTTAAAGAGCACCAGAGTTTATGCAAAAAAAAGATTGGATGGACAAAATTGAGGGGACTAGTGAACTCAACCCATATTTATTTAAATGTATTGGGTCTCCATATACGTAACCGATGACGTTGTCTTCAGTTAATCAGTTAGTTAATGGAATCTGTTATATTTCCAGAAAAGTTTGCCAAACCCCAAATTACTTTTTATTAGTTTATGCATTCAAACTTCCTATTTGATTTCCATAATTTCCACCCACACACGTACATATCGGTCAGAATATTGTTTTTTTTTTCTATAATATATTTTAATGTATTTTATAGAGAACAATATCTTCTTAAAAAAATTAATAAAAAGATTTTATTTTGACGATGAATGTTGCTTATCTGATAGTTGACAATTGAATATACTTTTAAGTCGATTTTACGGAGTAGAAAGGCTGTCTATTTTATATATACGTACCCACATTTACGTATAATTTTATTCGTACAGCTGTATTGTATTCGCATGTTATAATGTAAGCGTGTAATATTTATAAAGTTTTATTGTTATAACTCTCATAAATATTAAATAAAAAACTTTCATATAACTCAATTTGTAAGATTATATGATGTGTTGTCCGGATACTATTTGAGAACTGCTTAACAATAATCACTGTCGTGCCTATATTTTTGGTTTAACAAAAACAAAACTAATATATTATAATTTAATTAATTAATTAATTAATTATTTAATTAAAAAATTAAATATATATAAATAGAATAAATAAGCTATAGTATGAATCAAATTATCCAAGTCAAAATAATGAAAATAAGTAGGGTAAAATTGAAAGTATAAGCCATGTTTAAAACAAAAATAATATATAATTTGGAATTATAGTTAAAAGTTATAAAATTTTATCTGGAGGTCTTGAGCATTTGCCCAATTTTATAAAGGTGAGGCACAGCTCTGACAATAATAAAAAGTAGCTAAATCAATTTGAATTATATGTAAAAGCAAAATAACAACATATTATGTGGAAGAAATGTATAAGAACAAAAATAATACAATGAACTAAAACAGAAAAATGCTGTATAATATTTGAGCAAACTAGGCGGTACAATTTTGCTTTGAAAAAGGTTTAGAGCCGAACAATAGTAACTATACATTAGTCACTTTATTAGAAGGTGCTTGATTATTTGATTTGACAACATAATTCATTTTAATCACTAACGCATTCAAGTTATTAAATTGTCTAAAACTACAAATTTATAAAGAATAAAAATGTTAATAAAAACATACTTTCATTTATTGGTATTCTTTATGAATAAAAATGACATAAACATGAGGATGAGGAAGTGGTCATGGCCTAGTGGCATTTATAAATCTATAAGAGGCATGTAGCACCATATCATCCGAGATTAAGTCTTCACATCTACGATGTATAAAAATTGTCTGTTACTATGCAAGAACTGACTATTAAACCGATCCGTTGTGACTCAAATATTAAAAAAAAAAAACAAGCCAACTAATCCTCCTCTTACAATATATTACAGCATACAATAAACAATATCGATAATTTCTCATCGAATATTTTATAACGCATAATAAATTATGTGAATAGAGATGCTGGTGTAACGTTTTTGAATGCATTATACAAATATAAAAATATGTTTCTTATATATATATATAAAAAAATTATCTAATAAACTAATTGGACGACGTAATTTCAAAGATTAAAGTGACAAAAAACAAAACAAAATATTTAACTTAAATATATTAAATTTGGTTTACTATCTTAAATATGCCGATGAATATTATTTTTACCAAAATAATTTATAATATGATACTTATAATATAAATATTTTAAAATTTCAAAAAAATGTGCCTATGTTAACAAAAATATTCTTTTATTTCAACAATAAATGTACTCTAGTGTCATAATTGATGATTTTTCTTGTGTATGTGTATGCTCTGTACCGGTGTTGCAATCACCAACGTAAAGTTCATATGAAATACTGATAGTATCACTATATATTTATATGAAAAAATTATGGTAAGTACCATATTATATAGTCAGATTATAGTAAATGCCATATTATCCAAAGCTTTTTAATGCTACCATATTCAACATTTAGAAAAGACTTATATACCCTTCTGACAAAAAATATAAAGTTAATTTAAAAAAATAATTAAGAAAACCTAAAATATTGGTGATAAAAATCTTTATTTTGCTTCGTCTTCTTGACTCTCTCTCCTCCTTCACATCTTGTGAATCTTAGAATCCATTAAAATCGAGAGTGAAATTTTACATATACGACAGATTTATACTAGGAATCATTACGGATAGAAGCTTCACATGTTTGTTTGGAGTTCAAGCGCTTCGCCAGTTTCCGACGTGTACGACGACGGCGAGCAAGCTTCAACAGAACATTAAAGTTTATGTATTTTTCTGGACTTTGTGGAGCTAGCTTTGAAAGAATCTTTCCATAATGGGAGGAGGAAGGAGAAGGGGAAGATGATGGATGTACAATCTGAAAAAGTCAAAGTGATTGAAAATATGGTACATTCAATCTCTGAAATGTTAACAACAATTATCACTTGTTTGCTATTGTATGTGTTGTTTTGTTTTAGGTTTCTTAAGTTTGGTGATTGCAGAAGTTGTTCTTTTCCTGACCTTGATGTAATGATGATGTAATTTTGTAATTTAGGTCCTTCGTATTCTTTATGATGAAGTATTGATTATTTTTTCCAGGAAGGATAAGAGAGTTATTGAAGATAGTGATGGTAATGATAGCAACGATGAGGAATATGAAAAATTTGTTACTTAAACAATGGTAACTTAGTAGTTTAGATAAGAACATAGATGGAGCTCATGTTTGGTTAGTCATCCTGAACTGAATAGTGTGTTAATTACAATATTGTGTAAATTAGTAATTGTGTCCATGGTATGTTGTCCATTAAAAATAAAGTGTATATGTGGTCCATTAGAAATAGAGTGGCCCATTAGATAGAAAAAATTTATACTAAATAGTGTGTCAATTAGTAATTTGTGTCCATAACATTGTATGTTGTCTATTATATGTTGAAATGTGTCCATATCATAGAAAAAATTGTTCATACGTGACTTCCCTCATAGCTCCAGCTTGAGATGTCTATCGACCAAATGTTTGTCCACCAGGAGAGCATGGACAAGAATACATATGGTAGAGATGATGGAGATGGTGGACCACTTCATTACAATTCTTGTCCAATAGGAAGTTTCTTGTTATTCATTTTATAAATTTTGACTCATCAAATGGTCTATTATCATCTTGTCTTTTAATAGATAACTTACATCATCAACACTGATAGCTATGAGTTTGTCCACCACATATATCTGATATTCCATGTCCACTTAGTCCACCGTCACATGTTGTCCATGAAATATCCCACATTGTCTTCCCCTATTACCTCATGGTTGCTCGGTAACAGCTCACACCCTCAACAGTTTGTTACATGATTCGCCAATAACCTTATCTTGCAATCTCTCATACGGATCCCATTGTGTTTGGTATTTGGTTTATATTCGCTCTCTCATGATGTCAAAAATCGTAATCCCCACAACTGTCATACCAATATTCTCTGTCTTCGTCGGTGTCCAACTGTGCAAACTCACTTTCATTACTGACACTAACATGTTCTTTTCTAACGCGTTGTCGTTTATGTCCATGCACATCGACTTCTTGTCCATCATTTAATATATCTTGTCCACAATTAAATTTTTCTTCGCTTACATCATGTGTTTGTCCACCATTTTTATTTTTTTGTCCACAAAACATTTTCGAATGTTCACACACTGCTCCTGTTTCGATGCAGTTGAGTTTCTGTCCACTCAGGATATCTCGTTGTCTATAGTTTCTTTTTTCTCTGACTACATCATATGCTTGTCCACCTTCTTCGTTTTCTTGTCCACTAACCGATTTAGAATGTCCACAACATGTCTGTCTCGATGCGGTTTGATTTCTGTCCACTCATGTTAGCTTGTTGTCCTCTACACCTATCCCAGTGTCCATTGTATATTACCTACAAAAATATGTCAACTGCCGTTGAACCCTGTAATAAATGGACTTGAATGCAAGCACTAATAGAAGATTAAAAACTTTTTTAAAAAAACAGAAAGTTAACAAAAATAGTTAAGAACATTACCAGCCTATCATCGGCTTTTGCAACTTCTTTAGTTAAAGAAACTTAAATACCACTAAATGAAGGGATAAATTGAAATAAAAAAAAAATAGCATAATTACCTAGTGGGGGTTCAATGCAATCATGTCACCATTATTCTCATTAATGAGCATTAAATGACACGCAGTACACAATCATGTCACCACCAATTAATTCACTTTGACGAGGGTAGTTATGACATTTCTCCTCTACCACAATACCATTTACTTATGGTATTTTTCACAATTATGATGGATTATGGTATTTTAAGTAACTAAGATTAACAATATGGTATTTCTAAAAATAAACTCTATTTATATTCCTAAAAGGCTAAAATATACTTATTAATATTTAATAATGAACTTGTAAAACAAGAATCAACAGGCAAAGCTAAGCCTAGGCGTCAGCGACCGGTTTGATTGAAAAAATTGGTTTTCGTTTCTCTTATAAATCAGTTAGGTAATGCTTACGTCATCATTACTTTTTCTTCTATTTATATTCTTTCTGTAACCGACTCTGTTTCTACGCGTCATTTACTCTCCCTCTCTCTCTAACAAATCAGAATTCAAAATCGAATGGGTCTTTGTTTCTCTGTTGATCCAAGCGACTACGATTCATCCTCGACGACGGCTAAAATTGTGACCTTTAACGGCGATCTCCGGGAATATAATGTCCCGGTTTTTGCTTCTCAAGTTCTCCATGCTGAATCCATGATTTCTTCTTCTTCTTCTTATTTTCTCTGTAATTCGGATTCTCTTTATTACGATGAGTTCATTCCGGCAATCGAATCTTTGGAGATTCTTCAGGCGGATCAGATCTATTTCATTCTCCCTATCTCTAAACGTCAGTATCGTCTCACAGCGCCTAACATGGCGGCTCTTGCTGTGAAAGCCAGCGTCGCCATGGAGAAATCCGTGGGGAACAAAAATCTCCGTCGTAAGAGTAGCCGGAGGATTTCGCCGGTCATGATGCTGAATCAGCCTAACGATCGGATTCTCGAACTACCAAAGAAAACGACGACGTTTAAAGCTACAAGCGGTTATTCCCGGTCTGGTTCGGTTCGGAAATTTAAAAGATATGCGTCTGGTAGAGCTAAAATTGCGGTTCAATCGTTTAGAAGACTTTCAACGATCGACGAAGGAGCTGTCTTTTAGATTTCTAAAATGTAAATTGTTTTATTTTTTTGCTTTGTAAATGTTTCAAATAAATACACACACTCACGCTGTACATTACTGTTTTTAATATGCTTTTGTGATATAATTTTCACATTTTGTTATATGTTATGTATACTTTGTAAATTATTTACCACGGCTTATATATATATGACTTAGACTTAAGGCCGTCCCCGAGTGCTTGAGATAAAATATAAAAAATTGTGTTAATATTTCATGTATTTGTTATTTAGGTCTATATTCTTTGAACAAAAATAAAAATTGGGGGACTATAAAATTTAAAAAAAATTATGTAAAATAAAATAAAAAATTGGCGACATGAGACCCATGTCTTATTGGTCTTGGCCCAAGAACGACTCTACATAAACTATTCCAACATTCATGAGATTGCATATAATTTTATTTTGAAACATACTTGCTTCTATAATAAATTTGTTACTCTATACAATAGCACGTTCTCAATATTACTGCTCCCATTTTATTTTGAAACATACTTGCTTGCTTTACTTTTATAGATATGGTAGTTTTTGTAATTGTCAGTTTGTTTTCTAATAAAACACTAGTGAAAAAAGAAAAAAAAAACACTCTGGAACTATCTCTACCGTATATCTTCTACTATACATGGAAAGGCATTAGTTTTTATGACTAACTAATACTATTCCTTATTTTTGTCGCCACTAACTAATACTATTCATAAAAACGTATTATATTTATAATCTGATCGGTAAAATGACAAAATAATTGGTATATATAACTTCTTACTAATCCAATGTCTTCTCTCAAAAATATAAACTTTTGTAAAAGTATCTACACTTGT
>OVBE01006713.1:0-19447 GCA_900406425.1 Iberis pinnata | reverse complement strand
TCAAAACAAAGTTGTTGATCAATAAAAGTGGAACTACAATTGCTTTGCACTCTCTCAAGAATCATGGCAATCCTTCCCAACTCAATAAACTCTCAGAGCAGATTCAATCACAAAATATAGTCTCTCAACAACAATTACAATCTCTAAATCCGAAAAACTACAGAAACTTCAAAAGGTTTCGATACGTTTTACAGAAACTTCTAAAGGTTTCGATACAAAGCTGTCTTGTGAGAAATTGAAGACTAAATTCGCAGAATCAGAAACGAAACAACACGAAACAGATTCGCACAGACCAAATTCGAAAATCAGAACTAAACAGATTCGCACATACCAAATTCGCACACACCGAAACGAAACAGATTCAAACAGACCAAAATCGAAAACGAAACTCATATTGATAGAAACATACCTATTCTCACTTCGAACCAGGCGATTTGAAGCTTCTTCGACTCGTTTTCTTTGAAGTCCTTCGATTTACAGATTAGGGCACATTCGCACAAAGAAGATGATGAACGATGATTTTTGTTTCTCAAAGTTTTTCTCGTGTGTTATGTTTGTCAAAACGCAGTGTTTGGCTAATTAGTTTAATTAACGTTAACAGTAACAAAGACTTAACAGGGTTAATTGCATTTAACAGTTGACTAATCTTGGGTCTGAAATGGCCAAGTCAACGAAAAGTTAGGGATTTAAATAGACTTGTCCAAAAATATAAGATTTAAACGGCTTACGAAAGAGTTCAGGATTTATTTTGGCCAAATTTTGAAAGTTCGGGATTAAAATGGCATTTTTCCCAAATAAATTCACCAATCAACTTGACATAGGGCTAATAAAATAACCAAAGAAAACAAAAAATGTCGAAATTCAACGATGAAATTAGTATTGATTCAATGTCACTGTCATAAGGTTCGTGATTTTGCCTGAGTTTTTTTTTGCTTCAAAACTATATTAATCTATTAACTGTTTGAAATGAGTGACATTTATCATGTTTTATTTCATGCAAACATTAAAATGCTTGAAAATTGCATTTTCCATATACAGATGATTGCATTACTAGACTAAAGCAAATCACAAGATTATGCAGATCCCAAACAACCAAATCAAGCCTATGAGTCAAATCTAAAGCATGTACACCTGACCTAATAATGTCCAAAAGAGAGTAATACTAACTTCAGTGACCTTTAAGAGAAAAAATCATTCCTTGATGGTTTTGTTGATGAGAGACTTGTGGATGTAAGGGATGACACCTCCTCCAGCAATAGTTCCTTTAATGAGAGTGTCAAGCTCTTCATCTCCTCTAATTGCAAGCTGTAAATGTCTTGGTGTGATTCTCCTCACTTTCAGATCTTTACTTGCATTTCCAGCTAACTCAAGAATTTCTGCTGTTAAGTACTCTAGAATTGAAGCCAAGTAGATAGCAGCAGTAGCACCAACTCTTCCATGTGATGGAACTCTGTTCTTTAGTTTCCTATGAATACGACCTACTGGAAACTGATAAAGAAACAAAAAACAGTATACATCTCATAAGATTCAGAAATGCAAAGATAAATAGTCTCTCTGCTTGTAAGGGCTATACTCAAAGTTCAATTCATTCATTTACTTGCCATAACAATCACAAGCCAATATACATTAACAAGAAGAGTGTTCAAAAATCAAAAGCATACAAAAGCTTCAGAATTTAGGATCAATGTCTCTAATCAAAAACCAAAACTTATAACCTTTCTTCAAGAACCAAAACTTAAGCTTTATAGTGCAAGAAACAGAGCCAAAGAAGTCGAATTACAACATTCAAGAAAGTTTTAGAATCTAGGGTTAGAGAGAACTTACTTGAATACCAGCACGAGCAGAGCGAGACATGGATTTCTCATTGTTACTAGCCATTGTCTTTGCAGCTACAAACCCTTTCCCTCCTTTGCCTGCCATGTCAATGAAAATTCCCTTCTTCTGGATCTAACCAGAAACAAGAAAACCCTCAGACAAGGAGGAGATCTAAGCGAAGACTATGACAAAGAACACAAGATTTGAAGAGTCGAGTGGAAACCCCACCAAAATTCTCGCAACGCGAAATATGAAACACAAAGAAAGTTTGATTTGTAGAGAGAAGTACCTGAAAAGCTGAAACGAGAATCGGAGAAGAGAGAGAGGAAAGACGAAGAAACGGAAATCTTGTTGAATTGAAGAGGATGAGAGTTTAAAATTATAAACTTGGTGGAAGTTTTTTAAATATTTGGCGGTCAAAATTCTTGCTTTGTGACTTTATAAAGGTTTTTCATATTTTGCCATATGCCCTCTATTTCTTATCAAATTATAAAATCCACTTCGTTATTTTTTTCAATACTATTTTGGACATTTGAATCAAATTTCGATGTCGATAAACGAAACAATGTGATTAAATAAACTTGACAAAATATTTATTTTATCTTCCTCAGCCAAAAAAATGCAAAGACTAAAATTTAAAAATAAAAAAAATGTCTAAATTTTTTTGACAGTGTGTGTTATCAATATAAAGAAGTTTTACCTTTACTCATCATCAACCTCTGCTTTGATTTCTCTTTGAAGATCTTCTTTATACTCTTCAAAAGTACCTTGAAAGAAATTCACAGTTCCATCTTCTACAACCCAAATTTCACTCTTCTCTTCTTGTGCACATACACGCGATATGAGTCTCGAGTCATGACTCACCAACACAACTCCTCCTGTAAACTCATCTAAAGCATCTGCTAAGGCATCTATACTCTGCATATCTAAATGATTCGTTGGCTCATCAAGAAGCAAAATATGCGGTTTCGACATTGATATCGATGTGAACACAACTCTAGCCTTTTGTCCTCCAGATAATTTCTGGATTGGTGTTAAGTGATTGTCACTTGGTAACCCAAACTTACCTAGCTTTGCACGTACTGCTTCTTGCTTACTATGATCAGGATGTAGACGAAGAAGATATTGAACCGGTGTTTCCCCCATTGTTAACAAATCAACAAAATGCTGAGAATATCTACCAATCCTTAACTTCTGACTTCTTCTCACTTCACCTTCACTTGGAACTAAATCACCCGCAAGTAGATTCAAAAGAGTCGATTTTCCAGCTCCATTAGGTCCAACTATAGCCACTCGTGTACCCATATCGATACCTACATCGACATTTGAGAGCCTGAAATCTGGCCTGTTCAGGTAACCAAAGCTAACTTCGATTAATTGCAGAAGAGGAGGAGTAAGCTCTGTTGGTTCCGGAAAATGAAACACTACGCTATAATCTAGCCATTTCCTTGGAGCTTCTAGTGATGGACCATCCTCATCTATATCCTTACCTTTTACTTTACTCTTCACTGCTGCAAATTTGGCTCTATCCTTTACCTTCTCTTGTTGGATTCGGCTTCCCGATCTTTTCGCTGCTTTAACTTGTTTCTCATAGATATCATACTTTTTGTTCATCTCTTTACGTCGTTGCTCATACCCACTTTCGAAACCATCAAAGTTACCACGATAGAAATGGAGATTCTGATCATGTAAATGTATAATATCAGTGCAGACTGTGTTGAGAAAGTCTCGGTCATGTGAAACAACTACCAATGTATTCTTCCAACTACATAAGAGCATCTCCAATGGTTAAGCACTAATGGAGGGTGCTTAACCATTTTTTTATTAAATTTAATGTTTAAGAAACTTTGGGTTAGAATTAAAAAAATTTGGCTTCCAATGGTAAGATACTCTTGATGCTTAATTTTTTTTTTTTTTTTTACATTTCATTTCACAAATCATATTTCACTTCATAAATTATATTTTAAATTATATTTTATATTTAAATTAAACAATTTTAGATTCTTAAATTTTTAAATTTTTTTAAACATTATATGTTACATATCACAAAAAATAGTTAAAGATGAAACATACATGAAATACATTTCATACAACCGAAACCATAACGGAACCGAATACCCGAAAGATCGGTTTTCAGTTTTTAGGTTAAGTTCTTTGGTTATTATCGGTTTTTTGGGTTTTTTGTGTCGATCAGTTTTCTCTACATAGCTCGGTTTAGTTCATGAAATCTTCTATTCAGTTCGGAAAACTCGGTTCGGTTTTTTTAAAAACCCTATAAAAAACCATGAATTAAAAAAAAAAAACATTCAATCGTTGCAACAACAAAAAGAAAAAAATCAACATGTCGACATGTGTCATGAAGCACCAGGTGCTTAAATCCCTTCATTAAGCACCAACCCTTAACCTTTTGGATTTATTTATAATTATTATTATTTATTTTTTTTGTTAAGCACCCCTTAAGCACTTGGGATGGAGACTCTTCTAACCAAAGAACCGCTCTCAAATCGAGATGATTAGTAGGTTCATCTAACAACAAAAGAGTAGGTTGCACAAATAAAGCTCTAGCTAACGATATTCTCATCCTCCAACCACCACTAAATGACTTAGTTGGACGCACTTGCATATCTTTTGTGAAACCTAACCCTGCAAGAATCTTAGACGCTTGTGCTTCAGCAACATCTGATCCCAAAATTTGTAGCCTTTCATACAATTCAACAAGCTTATCTCCATCATTATCGTTTGAAGAACTCTGCAAATCAGTAGCTTCCTCACGTAGCTTAACTAACTCTTCATTAGCAGAAACAACTGCTTCTAAAGCACTCTTATCATCACCAATCACTTCTTTTTCAACAAGAAGAACATCAATATTCTTTGGTACTGGAATTTTCCTCCATGCTAAAAGCTTTAACAATGTAGATTTCCCCTTTCCATTAGGTCCAACTAAACCGTATCTTTTACCATGTGAAATCTTAACAGAAGCATTCTTCAAAAGTTCTTTACCACGAGCAGAAACAAAGAAAGAATCAATAGTTATATCTTTAACATTAGCATTTTTAGTGTCTTCACCTTCAAGAACAGAGGTTTTACTTCCGATAACAACAGTGAATGCATCATGATCGTCTCTTAAAGCTTCTCTCTTTGCAATCTCAGCAGCTTCAAGAGCTAATCGTTGTTTAATCTCAAGCTTCTTTTGTTCTTTATCCGTCACAGAGATATCAACCTGGTGTCTTTGTTCACTCTTCGGCTTTCTTCTTCCTTGTAACCTGAATCATTGAGATAAAACTTTTGATTTTAAACAATGAGATTCGAGACAAACCTAAGAGACGCGGAAGAAGAATTGGATTACGTATTGAATATGGGAAGGAATAAAAAAGAAAAAGCCGGCTCCTGTCAGGACTTTGAGAGAAACTATTTATAGGGCAAAAGTGATTGACATTTTTTTCCTAAAGATTCTCGAAATTACCATAAAAGCTACATATAATTTAAAAATACACCTTTTAATCCAAAAGTATTATAAATTTTATAAATTTGAAAATTTTCAAATTTATACTCTGTATCCCAAAACTATACATTACATCCCCTTATAAATTAAATTCTAGGTTAATTTAAACCTAAAAATTTAAATTTTAAATTGTTAAAACTCAAAAATTATGATATTTTTGAAAAATATATATTTTAATAATATTTTTGAAATAACGTTATTTTAAAATATAAACTTTTTATGGTATTTTATGAAATTCTTCTTATATTATTTGTGTTTCCTATTTAATAGTATGTGATTGAGTTTTTTTTAGACCCAAATCAAAACCGACATTCTTGTAAGTTTCCAAAACAAATGTTTCAATATTTTTTTCTCAATAAAGGTATTTTGGGCATTTTAGTCATAGCTAAATCAATATAAATATATAATGAAAACTAACGCGATTATTTGGAGTTAATTTTTTATTACTTTTTTTAGAAAAAAGTTGGTTAATTAATTATAATCTCTTTCTAGATAAATTATATTTAAAATTTCGTTATCTATTTTTTGTGGTTCCAAACTGTTATCGTTGGTGACTTGGTGTTAAACTTAAAACTATAAAATTAATAAATAATTTATTGTCTCTTATGCATCCATAGATTGTTTTTATTAAGGGTGGACACAGAGCGGATATCCGAAAAAATTGCAGTATGTGTGATCTGCTTCGCTCCGGATATTCGTTCCATTTTTCAAATATATTTGTTTAAATATTAAAAAATCATAAAAATAACAAAAAAATATATTTCAAAACCTAAAAGTTAGAAGAAAAAAATAAGATAAAGGAAAGAGATAGATAATATTTTTTGAAATTATACTTTCAATTTTTTTTATTTATTCATTCAATAATCTATTAATTTTTTATATTTCAATAAATGTTAACCGTTTAGAGTTAAGACTTAGAGTTTATTTTCATAAAATAGATCTCATATATTCTAATAATATTATTACTTTTATGTTATTATTATTTATTCATAAAACTAATTTATATTATACTACTATATAAATATATGTATAATTATATATATTATAGCTATAAATCGAAGTTTCCGGATCAGAACGGATATCTGGTCTTTTCAAATTCAATATTTGTATTTGCTCCGGTTTTTTATGGATACCATATTTTACTATTTGTTTTGCTCCGTAACCATACGGATATCCAGATTTTTCGAATCGACTCGAAGCAAATAACGGATCGGAGCGAATCTAACGGATATTTTGCTCATGGTCTTTACGAATAACACTGGCCTTTGGTCAAATTATGACCTCCTCTCTTGCAAATAAATTTATTATTTCCAATAAATGTGTTATAAGAATTAAGAATAATGTTTTAACCCAAAAAAAAAACATAAAGAAGATGTCTTCGGCATTGACTTTCTTGGCGTAAGGTGCAAGAGTTTGAATAATCAGTATTGTAATAGATTTGATTCATTCAAGCTATGATTTTTCTCTTGATATAAGAAGACACACAAAAAAGAGCAATGCTTTCAAATAAAACTTTAGGAGAAGCTATGGAGATTCTTAAAATCAATAGCAAGAAAGCTTCAATTAACCTCAATAACATTAACAAAACATCAAACTATAGTGAAAAAGTGTTGCGCATGTCAGCTTCCGATGCTGAGAAACGTCTGAAGAAACTCGAAAGAGATTATGAACACACCTACAAGAATTACACCGAAGCTCGGGTAAGATTAGCAAAGCTTACTTATGATTGATAAGAAAAGGTTATTTATGATAGATATGAAATGGAAAAATATGTCAGTTATAAACTGTCGAAAATTGATATCAGTCAGAAATTTGATTGATATTTTATGACGGATTTTGAGGAAATATATTGTTGATTTATCCGTCGGAAATTTGTTGAAAATTTCTTATAGATATCTACATCACGGATATTGACGAATTTCTGACAGATCGGTGTTTTTTTTGTAATGGTTGTATTGTTTATTTAAGGTTATAAGATGAGTGTCAAAAAGCTACTAAACATTATTTGGACAGTCAAACTGGTATAGATGCTACATTGAATCAAGACATTGGATGTATCGCACTTGCAAGGCTGACTATCGTACAATCAAGTACTATAATAATCAACGAGCGCAACTACAAAACTATCTTGAAAAACTGACTAAACCACAAACAACGCGTAGAGAAATTGAAAGGCCTCATCAAGTAAGTTCTCATAACCAGTCAATAACATTTTGTTCCTTGCATTATACTAAAGACCAATGTTTTTAAACCCGGATCGGAACGGGGTCGAACCGGGTTAAATTGCGAATCCGAGATACACCCGGGTCGGGTCAATCATAAAACCAAAGCTATTTGAACCGGATAAAAAATCGGGTTGAATCATCAAATAATCGAGAACCGACGAATCAGTCGGACCGCTTCAAATTGGATTTAATTTTTTTACATTTTGTAAAAAAAATCTTTTTGTTAATAAAATAAATAATATTTTTTCTAAATTTAAACCGAATAAATTTTATAGTTAAAGAAAAAATTTAAGTGTTTAGCTTTGGAGGTTTAGTGTTTTTTTTTTTTTTACAATAAATACCCGAAACATAAAAGAATGAATTTAAGTGTTTAAAATTTAAAATTTAAAATTTTGGATTTGAATTTACTAACTAGAGCTTAGATTTAGTTTTGAAGGGGAAATGGTTTAGCTTTGGAGGTTTAGTGTTTAAATTTGACATAAATTTGTGGCATTTTTAAAACAAAAACATTTTTGTGATAAGTTTTTTTTTTGAAACAATCTGAGAATGTGTAGTATTTTTAGAACACACTCACTAACAAATGTGATAGAAAAAATCATTTTTTAAAACATCACTCATAATATTTTGATAGAAAGTATTATAATGGATGAGTCCACCAAGGATTTGAAAGTGAGGCAGACCCCTCTGTAAATAAAATTATTTTTATATAATTAATCAAAAATATTACTTTTATGTTTTTTTTTTCTTTCTAAAGTTACATTAAAACCTTTTCTTCAAAAATACCACATAAACTTTTTATTTTCAAAGATAACAAAAGCTAAAGTAAACTCTAAACCTTAAATCTGACACATGCGCAAGCTCGAAATTTTAAATTTTAAAATTCTTAATTCTTAATATTTTTATTTATTTATTGTTAATGGTATTTTTATAATAATAAAAAAAAACATTTTTGTGCTATTTTAGACTTTTATGTTAGTCTTGGAATTATTACTTTTTCTATGGCATATTATGTAATTGATCTTATATGTATTGCATGTGTTTGGGACCTTTGGATGCACCATCCTGGTCTAGTGCAAGGAATTATTGATGTTGAACTGTTGTAAAAGCTTGGCCCAAGAAAAGAGGATACTACATCATATTGGAGATATAGAACAACAAAAACAACACAAGGATAAACATGATGATATGTGTCAAGAAACAATTAATTTCAAAAAAGAAAACTGGGAGGTATTACTACTATTGTTCCTTATTTTAATAGTGTTTGTTTATAATATAATAAACTTGGCCTATACACTTACTTTACCATTTTTACAAATTAATCAGTTTAGCTACAATCCAAGTACAATTCCAAAACGTAACACCATCAAAGCAATAAATGATCTGGTTAGGAAAGTTGAAGACACAGAGAAATTGAGGAATGAAGCTATTGCTACTGGTGGATTTGTTTACAACCCAACAAGTCACAACAGTTACAAAAGTTATCTAGAGATGGGAATAAAAGTAATCAACAATCTTTTCTATTGTAAGACTTTATGTTAACATATTGTCTCATTACTAATCACTGCAATAATCTTTGTATTTTCCATCAGCTTCTAACAAAGAAAATCAAAATGATTGGGAAAGAAAGAGTGAGAGAGGAGATGAATGATAGTTATTACAAAGAAAAGATCAGACATTTAGAGAAGAAATGTGAATTGATATGCAAAAAATGGGATGATGAAAAGAAGTATATTGTATGGTTGAATAAATTACATAATGGACTGTAACTTGTAAGCTTGTAATATGTTATACCAACTATGTGTGGACATTTGGGTTTGGGTAATTGGATTTCTAAAAAATTTTGATCCGGCTACATAAGATCAAATAAATATTGAGTAGCTATCGGTTTAAATCCGAATCGGTTTTATTCGAGTTCGGGTCAAATTTCGTTTTTTACTAGAACCTAACATGGACCCGAAACCTTTTCCGTTCAGATTTTCCAGTTTTCTTTCGGATTGTTTGAGTAATTTGAATTTTTTATATTGTAATTTGGGTTTGTAGTTCAGGTAATTCGGATCCAAATCTCAAAATCTGAATAATCCAAACCGAATTACGCAACCAAAAATCTAAATTACCAAATCAAACTACCTATATAAAAATACATTCGAGTTTTTTTATATCCATCCGGGTCTAGTTCGGGTATCCAAACTAAAAAATTAGAAAATCGTTCAAATTATTTCGAATAC
Source organism: Iberis pinnata (assembly GCA_900406425.1). Classification (NCBI taxonomy): domain Eukaryota; kingdom Viridiplantae; phylum Streptophyta; class Magnoliopsida; order Brassicales; family Brassicaceae; genus Iberis; species Iberis pinnata. Next base: position 9,680 of record OVBE01006713.1, on the reverse strand, counting down.
AGTTTCGGGTTTTGGTTCCGATTTTATCGGTTGTTCAGGTTTCAGATAAAATGTTCAGCCCTAAAGCCAACATTTACAAGCTTATGTTGTTTTTGTGCTAAGTTTATCCATCTTGACAATCATATTTCAGATACAAGAGTAAAAGGAACATCAAACTAATTATAATTAAAAGTCTAAACAAACATATATATATCTCCATCCTAACAGCTCATTATTTTTGTCAAAGATAATTTCCACTTTCTCTATAACCAAATATATATGTAAGCCTTTACTGATCTATGCAGCTTGTACCCTAAAACTACATGCATAGATTAGATCCAAAGTAACAACACATAAGGTAAGTGCGTGGAGAAGCTTCAAAATCCTAGACATCTAGGCTTTATTTAGCATACTAAGAAGACTAAAGTTTCAAACTAGCTAACCTTTACTCTCAAACGGAGTCTCTCCCAAGCAAAGGTTGGTTCAAGTTTGTTGGTGACTCCTCTGAACTTACACGCTCTAAGCAAGGTTGATGCCGGTTATAAGCAGTTGCAGCCTCAACAAAATGTGCTTCCATTTCCCCATTCTTCTCATCTACTTCATCTATTTCAACCGCTGTCTGCGCCACAAAACAATGTAGAATCGTAGATTATTTTATCTTTTCAAAGAAATGAATCTACCCACCAGCTCTTCAGAAAAATTAAGAATTTGATAAGCACCTGTATAGGGAAATGTTTGAATGATGGGAGGAAACGGATCTTGCAGTATTCGTTATAAGCTATAGTGATAAATATGAGAGGTACGGTAGCAATTGCTGCAGATGGTTTTGACTTAAGCCCAAAGAGACCCACCATGGTGATTTGCATAAGTATGATTGAGACAAAGATATAATGGTGAATGTATGGCCAGAATCCACCACAAGTATCATATGTAGTTTCATACACATCTTCCATCTGAGGAAACAGTTCAACTTTAAATCAGAGTATAGTGTGAAAACAGTCAAAGATCTTATAGAAGGTTTTAGAAAATCTGGACCTGGTTGAAGTAGACGATGTACCCAAGGCAGAAATAGCCAACTAGGAAAGGGAGCATCAATGGTGCGACCACGGCATATATCATACCGATCATTATCGATAAAGCTACTGTGGGGATAACCCTAAAATATGGAAACGAAAAGAGGTAAGGGGTTCTCTCTTTTCCTCTTCCATAAGTGAACGATCTTATGATATCCAGTATTATAAGTCCTAGTTGAAGAATCTCCAAAGAAAACCCAGACAGTCCATCTGTTAAGATGTATGTCATAAAAAACTCTGCCTATACATAGAAGCAAGTGAGAAAAACAAGTTACTATTGTTAAGAAAATATGATCACAGATTGAAATATTTCTGAAGAGCTTATAGGTTTTACCTGTGCTGAAACAGCAGCAGCAAGGTGACTAGGAATGTCTCTAGGATGAGTAAGATATTCTCCAATTTCATCTAGCAAGGAACCAGAGATGAGACTCAAGAAAAAAACGTTTCCCATTAGAAAATAGAAGACCATATTGCAAGCTTTAATCTCCTCTTTGCTGTTGGATATAGAGCCGCCAAGATAGGCCATTCCAAGCATAGCGTAAGGAATAATGTACATGAAACCTTTGAGTATTGCGCTTGGGAGGTACCCTGTCACAACAGAGCTGAGCCCTGGTCTGTTACAAATGACAAACTTATATTATTACTTTTAAAAGCAAGAAACAAACAATCTATTACTCGATGAGATCAATAATAACTAAGGAGAAGAGAAACCTTACATGAATTCAATAGCCATGGCTGGAGGAAACCATTTTTTAAGTTTTTCATACTTTGCAATTCCCTGTACAGCTGTGACTGGGATAGCAAAGAATATTGTAAGAAGCGCTGCTGCAAGGATGACTCCAATTTTGTAGAGAGGCAATATCTTTTGCGGAATGGCAAGGTTTCTCCATGATACATCTCTTGGTTCAGGAGCCATTTCAGTGATCAGTTTTAAAGGATTTGAATGCTGCTGTGTTTGGGCTGCCAACGCTGCGCTCCTTCGGGATTTGAAAGTGACAAACGCAACAGGTAATTCCTTCAGTGAAGTTTATGCAAGAGATAGTAACAGTATTAGAAACTTAAAAAAAAATTCCTAAGCAAATCGTATATCTACTAAAAGAAAATGAAGAATAAAGTGAAAGAGGTGTACCCTAATTCAACATACTACTCTGTCTTGGTCAAGCTATCACATAACTAATAACTAGTATGATCAACATGCAAGTCACTATGATCCTAGTATTATTTAGTTTTTAATACAACCAATCACATAAACAACTTGTATCCCATTACAAATCTAGAATAGCATAACTTGTTGAGCTTTTTATACCCAGAAACTCTGGCAGTACCTTCTCTGTGAGCATAGTTTCACTTTGTAGATGGCAGATCTTTTGGGTAATGTCCCGAAGCTTTTCTTCAGATGTGGATATCTGTTTTTGTTCTTGTGATCCATCTGAAAGCAAGGCTTTTCTGTCTTTTTGCCTCTGGCTGTCTAGCTTTTTCCTAAGCTTCTTCTGCTTCCCCTACATAAAAAATCTTACCATCAATTTTGCATAAAAATCCACTAGAGCATAGAATAGCTGTATGAAAAAGATGGCAGAGAGAATTTCTCATTAACAAACTCAATCTGGTATTACAATATGAAAAGACAAATAGAAGGTTAAGAACAGATGATACCTCCATTGTCAAGACTTACCAAAAGGTATTCAAGATCTTTCCCGTCATACAACATCTGATGAGAGTAATAACTGAAGTGATGATGTTTAGAAAAGAAGTGATCAACACCACAGCCACGAGTACTATGTTCAGGGCAAATGGGAACTTGACGGACAAGAACAGTGAATTGGTCAGCACGATCCCTAAGTTCTCCCATCTGTTGAATCCTTTTTACAAGAATCTCCTTATACTCCTACAGTAAATAACCAGAATCTTTCAAAAATCATTCTCCATAGATGAAATATTATCAGAATCTAAACAGTATTGTGGAAGAATGTCATCACAGAGAGGAGCAAAAGCTTACCTTATACAGCAAAAACAATGCATAGAATGATATGAACCACAAGCATGAGAAATGCACCCACAACCTAAATAATAAAAAAACACAAAAGAGAAATTATCAAGAAAACAAATCAAGGATGATGCAAAACACGAAACAATAGAACAATTAAGCTTACTTATCAGAACCTCGTGTGATATTTGATATAGTGAAAGCATCCATAGAATACTCTTTTCGATCTGGTAAATCTGACTCATTGTAATAATCAACAGGAAGAAGCAGTGACACTCCAATTATTGAGCTCACTAAGAAGAATCTGATTCTGCAACATTTCAAAGACCAAAGCTATTTAACAAATCCGATTTCAAAACCAATTTGAAGAGTAGAAGCTTGGAGAATCGATTAATAATCACGAAGGATAATAAGACTGTATCCTAACCCAAATTTGAAGAGCCTAATGAGGACGAGAGCATCGAGACCGTGACGGCGGAGGATGTCGTCCTCCGGGACACGAAAGGCACGAGGTATCCAAGCGACGGAAGGAAGGAAACGAGGGAGGCAAAAGGAAGAGCGGAGAGGAAGAGGGCGGCGATCGGAGAGACGGCGAGCGTAGTAGATGACGGCGTGACGGGGCTGTTTCTTAAGAACGGAGAAGAGCCAAAGTGCCAAGACGGCGAGTCCAATATTGATCGAGGCCGAGGCAATCAAGCTATCCGGCGTCATCTCTTCGATCTAACTGAAAAGGAAAACAGAGTCGCATGATGTGACTTTTGTGCATGTAAACAGAAAGCCTCCACGCCGCATTTCTCTCCATCTTTTTGATTACACATCGGCCATATAAGCAGAGATATATTTCTTTATATTGCATTCTCTTAAGAATAAATCTTAAATTTGCTTTATTTAGTCTCATCTTCTAAAATACCACCAAAAATTAAATTTATTTTAAAAATTATCGTATACTTTCAGAAATTTCAAAACTATTTTAAAATGATTTTTTTTACAAAACATAACACAAAATTTTAAATAACTTTAAAACTTCAAATTTAAACCCAAAAATTTCAAAATCAAACATTATCGCTTTTAAAACTAAATCCTAAATTCTATTTAATAAACTCAAACCAAAAATTTTAAATTCTACATCGTTAAAATTCACTTTTGTATATTTGTACTATTTTTGAAACATTTGAGAGTATATGATATTTTTATAACTTTTGAAAATATATGGTAGTTTTGAAATTTAAAATTCTTTTGATGGTGTTTTAAGTAATTTCTCCTATGTACTATAATATAAATATTGCGGATACTAATGTGAATAAGAACTTAAGTTTCATTTTTAATAAAACAATAGAGTAGTTTTCATGGAATTTATCAAAAGAATATTATAAAAATTGTTATTCTTTAAATTATCAAAACTTTTCTTCAAAAATAAAACAGAATTGGTAGAGAAATAACTATTATTATTTTAATTTTGACCAGACATATATCATTCTCGATTGTTGTGGTTCTTCAAGGCCTTAATCAGAACATATCCTTCTTCATAAAAATTGATGATTAAACGGCTAGTTTAACTTCATTCACTAAAATTTGATCATCAGATTTCAATGGAGATGTGATTTGTTGTTACCTTTATATTGCCATTCAGAGACAACAACATTAATTTCATCATGCACTGTCAATAAAACTATGTCCAAAGGATACTGAAATAGGAAAATAAAACTATGTCCTAATTTTTCAAATTATGCAACGGTATGTGACAAACGACCCAACAGGCTCTCTACTGTATGTAATCTTCACCACTTGTTTCTTCTTTAACCCATGGTATCTCACAAAGATGTCCTTCTCCTGTAAATAAGGAAGCTAAAAAAAAGGAAAGAAACCATCCATTAAAACATTCGCAACAAAAAAATGCTGCACATTTCCGACCACCATTTTCGACTATAAAGATGGTGGAAAATATTTCCAACAATATTTCGACCAATTTTCGACTAATTGGACAATTAGTCGAAAATTGGTCGGAATTTTTTGACAAACTAAATTAATCGGTATCTAGTCACAAAATTTTCTATTAATTTCTGACTAAACCAAGAATTGGTCAGATTTTTTTTTTTTAATTTTCTATTTTTTCTTCGTAAAAAATTTAAAAACATCTAAGAAAAAAATAAAAAAATTCCGACAAATTCCCACAAATTCTTGAATTAGTAGGAATTTGGTCGGAAATTTTTTAAACTTTTTTTTAGTTTTCCCTATTATAGTTTATGAATTACACACAATATACAAAGAAGATTGAAAACAGACCTGTTTATCCTCAAGTGTATACTTCTTTAGCAATTCTTCTTTTTCCTCTTTGGTTAGTACCTCAATCTTTGGTTGTTGAATGTGCTTAGTGATGTTAACCAATAAATCTCCAATCTGTTGTTACATTCACTCATGAAACTTGGGAATATTCACACTAACATCTAAAATGGTTCACTAAAAGGATTTAAGATTTGCTTACATGGAAAGTTTCAACTGTAATTGGGAAAGTTGTTAATTCCTTTTGAGCAAAGTGGTTCATTTTGCTTTGTAGAATCAGAATCAGACCATGTAAGCCTTCACTGTTTGTAATCTGAGTATGAATAGTACGGATTGATTTGACATTGATTGGTTCAGATCCCATGAACATAACAAGCATCTGCATTATAACCATTTCAAACTCAAAACCAAAAAAAAGTGTATGTTTTTCTCTGTTTCAAGGCAACCCATAACCCTAAATAGAAAAAAGTTAACACCTTTTTAAAGTTTTCATCAGTTTAAACTCCAAAGTAAACCCTAAATCACAAAATAGGGTTTATAAAAAGGTGAGACCTTTTTGTTAGGATCTGAACGGAGAGGCACACAGATATTGAGACGTTCAAGGTCTTTATTTTCACCAAAAACAGACCGAAACTCAGAGAGAGAGCGAGAGATTTCGTCTTCGGGAACATTGTAGCCTCTGTCGCGAAGCATCTCAAAAGCTGTCGTGCGAGCCAAGTAAAGCCTCTTGCTTTCAAGTCCACCGTTGTCCACAATCTTCGAAATGCAATGGGTTCCATCGTTAAACGACGACGAACCATTTTCACAGAACGAGTTTTCCGCCATTTTTTCCTGCTGATTTTTGAGGTTTTGCAGGTGAAGAGATAAAGATTTATGAATTTTTCGTGTGACAAACAGATTTTTGTTTTACTTGGGCTTGGGCGTTTTTCTGCTTTTTGTTCTTTGTTCTGGTTAAAGAAATCTGGACGGTCCATCGCATATGACAATCAACGGTCAGGATGCTTTTGGCCTTTTGTCTTCCTAGTAGCGACTGTACAATTCCTCGATTTGTTTTTTTTTTCAAAACTCTAAAAAGTTTTACTCTTTAAATACTCCTATGTAAGTAACAAATATGCTATTTTTCATTTAAATTGTTGGGGTTTTAAATTTTGGAAATGAAACATGAAGAAATACAAAATCTAAATGTATAAACACTACTTTTATTTATTTTAAATTGGTTTCTTTGATATTAAAATACTATCTCATTTTACTATCAAAACCAAAAATAAATTATATATATATATATATATGTATATATATATATATATCCCAACAAAAATTTTAATATAATTTCAAAATATCAATGAAACTCAAAAAATTCTATAAAAAAAAACTATCGATTTTTTATTTGAAAAAACTGAACTTTCTTCATTTGAACAGAGCTGATCTTGATATTTTAAAATTGTAGTTTGAAACGAAAATATATGTTAAATTCTACCGGGTTGTTAGAAAATGAATTGTTTTTTATCAAAAGTTTTCAAATTTAAAAAAATAGATGAAACCTAATATTCATTTTGCTTGAGCTCAAAATTGACTATGGTGTAAATTTTGTTGTTGGCATCAATAATTCTTGTAGAAGGAAAAATTACGATTAACATAGTGCATACAAAGGTATCACTTTTTTAGGTATGAGTTCTCGGAAATGCTCGGTGTCTAAATTTATTTTTAGATATATAATTAGTTCGATTTCATTATGGTTTCCTCGTTAACTTGGTTAGGTGCGTCTATCCGACCCATTCTTGTAGGTTTTCGGTGGTGGTTTTCTGGTTTAATTCCCCTTCGCAGTGTGAACTTTTTTGTTTCGAGAGGTTTTTGCGTGGTAGTTTTTGATTTTGGTATGTTCTTTTTTCAATTGAAGTTTTTTATATGGTAGTGGTGTTAGACACAATGAAGCTTTGTCGTCGTTTGATCATCTTCATAGGTTTTTGTAGATTTTTGTGGATGAAGAATCTTTTCGTCGGCGGGCGAAGAAATATTTGGCCAAAATTAATCCAAATATTCTTTAAACTCATAAAACTAAATTTTAAATTAAAATAATAAAATTCAGTAAAAGGATATATTAAAACCAAAAAGTTTAATTTTAAAATTAATTTTATTATTGTAACTAGGATTTTACCCACACTAGTTAAACGATTTTTAAGATATTGTATATTATAGATTGTATGTATATTGGTTGAATAACAATATATTATAGTTTTAAAAGTGTTTCTTATGTGAACTTTGGTCAACAAAAGTAATTGGAAGAAAAATCATGTATGTTAATACATATGTAATAAGTTTAAAATCATTAGTTTTTCATGCACAAGGAGAATATCTGAAACTTGTGTTATTTAGTTAAACTACATAACTTTTATAGTTAATTATAAGTAACATAGTATTAATAAAAGTTTATATTAGCTCTACTTAACCAAACTTATAAAACTTGTTTGCCCTTCTGCTAATTCAAGATTTTTACATCCCATTAGTGAAGAACCATTGATCTAAAAAACTATCTTTAACTAGCTTACTTCATATTTTCAAACAAATTTAAAATAATTGATATATACTACATTTAATTTGTTCCTTATATTTGGTGTTTTGTTTTGATGTAATATATACATAGTGCAAGTTTATTCAACCCATCCTACAACATATTAATATTTTAATGTCTATATCTTGAATAAATACGATCATAGAAACACGTATTTGGAATAACTACATAATTTTAAAATTTAGTTTTAACTGAAATTGTTCGATTTAACAACATAAAAACTATGAAGCATTATGTTTTATAATTTAATTTTGGTGTTTGTATACTATACTTTTAAAAAGATTAATTTATAAATGAGACTTAACATATTATAGTTTCTTAATAATTTGTGTGTTTTATGTCAATTTTTTATTTTAAGCATAAAATATTCTCGTATACATATGTTTATATGGAAAGGTTGACATTTTTAATTAAATAGTAAAATGGAGATGAGAGAAAAAAATATAACAATAAAGAATTTTGATATCAAATTTTATTTATTAAATATTGTTGGTTACTAAAAAAACTCAATTATTGATATCTAGTTGTTATTATCTTTGGTGATAAAATTTTTATTACTATCTCTTTTTCTGTGGCTATTAATTTTTTTGATGTGATCGTGACAAAAACAAACGAAGAAGAGTTAGAGATAGTTGGAAGGATCCATTAAGAGGAGGTTGAAGTTTACATTTTCAACACCTTATCCTTGAAGATTGAAGAACCTGGTAACATTCACTAGGTAACTTCGGTAATGATCTTGTACTCTTTTCTTTGGCAGGGATTTTGGTAGGTAGGAGATTCTTTGCCAAGGTTTTTAACGAGGAAAAATCATTGCTACGTCGGGTTATCTACGAAATGTTACAAAGGAAATAATATGCAAAGTCACAATGACTTATGCATTAGTTTTTGAGGCGCACCAATTAGGTCCATATAAAAGGGACGCCTCGTTGTTTTCATTATTTTTTTAGAAGTCTTGTAGTTTTGACTCATATGTCTTGCAGTTTTTGGACAAAACCAAGACTCCTCTTTTCCTCTCTTTCACCTGACCTATAAGGGGAAAAGGAGAGCCACTTTGATCTATGTGTAAAGAATAACGTTAATCAACAGAAAAGATTCGACATTATTCATCGTTCTCAACCTTGAATCCGATTTCCTTTCAAGCAAAAGCTTACAAGGATATCTTCTATCCATCAAAGTATTCTTCCACACCACTTTGAGCCGTAATCATCACCTTTTTCTTCCTTCAATCATTTGTTCATCATCATCAATTTCTGTCAATGAGCCTTGCCGTATTCACCATCATCATCACGTCATCATTATCCTATCAATCACACATATCCGCTGCACATCATTTAAATTTCAGCCACTTTCATTCATCACATCCCCATTAGATCATCTCATCGCATTCTTTGGTGTTTCCATTCCTAGTCTTTGCTTTAGAGGATCCCAGGATCACATCATTTTTCCATTTAATATTTTTTTCTAATTTTATTTCATGAAATATTAGTATACATTTTAAAGAAATGAAATACTTAATATATGTTACAACTAAATTTTAAATTTATATTACATATCAATGATATTGCATGTAAATTATTTACAAAACAAAGTTTTTTTTCTTAAAAAGTACTTTCTAATTAATAGTATATATATTTTTGCGAGAAAAAATAATAATATTTTTTGGGGAACGAGAACTCACTTTTAATAGTGTCTTAGAAAAATTGTAAAAAATCCCTAAGGGCATTATTATTGGTAGGATTTTTTATGAAGTCCTTAGAGTATAATAATAATATATGTGATGTAGGACAAATGTAAG
>OVBE01006711.1:0-19451 GCA_900406425.1 Iberis pinnata | reverse complement strand
TTTTGTGCACTTCCTACATGCAATATAGTTCCATCCATATTGTTCAAGTAACCCAACGATTTGGGCAGTGCATATGAAACTCGCCGTCTGCGCTATAAAAAACAGTAGGTAATGTACAATATGAAAATAGTGGTTTGTATATATGTTTTACTATTTATTAGAACCTGGAGAGTGTTATGGCTGAGGAATTCTTGAATATCACCAATAGTGATATAGAAAATATGATTTAGAAACTCCATTTTTTTCCACAAATATATCAATTTAAAGTAACCGCAAGAGGAGTAATTACTGAAGTAGTAGGAACAAAATTGCAATTTTCATTTTTATCACCAGTGAAAACTAAATAAATTTTAAACCTACAACAAAGCGAAATTCAAAAACCCATCAATCTAATAAATGGAAAATAAAACCACATTCAATGTCTACAAAATGAAATAACACATAAAAATAGAAGAGCATTTGAAAACATCATACATTATAAATAAAATAAAGTCAATAGTAAGTGATTTACTAAATCGAGTATGATCTGATTTACCAAATGCTTTCTCGGATAGAAAACAACATATGGTTGAACTCTCCGATATAAAAAAATTTAGTGAGAAAAATAAACCAACTAAAGCATGAATTATAAAAATTATTAAATAATTATTTAAATATTGTAAATATTAAATAAAGGATTTAAATAAATAATCAGGTCATCTAAGTCTCCATAGATTTTTTCAGCATTTCTATGTAAATAATCAAGCTGAAAAAGAACGTGTAGTACCACAGATAGTAAATGACTATACGCGATTAAATGATGTATTACAATGGATTCAATACCTAATACCTAATAAAAGAGATCTATTAAAAAGACTCTAATGCAAAACTTTATTCAAAAGTTGATATGAAAAGTGAATTATGGAAAATAAACAGCATTCGTTGTACATTTGAACATTATGAATGGGACATAATGTCTTTTAGACTTAAAAATGCACCTTCTAAATTTTAACACATAATGAATGATTTATTTAATGATTAATAAAAATTCATTATTGTTCATAATGGTGACGTATTAGTATATTTAACATCAATAGATCAACATATTAATCACTTATATACATTTTTAAATATCGTTAAAAACATGGCTTAGTAATCTCAGCAAATAAAATGTCATTATTTCAAACTAAAATAAGATTTTTAGGATATAATATTACCAAGGAACTATTATACCTATTTCAATATCAATAGAATTTGCTGATAAATTCCCTGGCAAATTAAGATTTAAAACAAAATTACAAAGATTCTTAGGGTGTCTAAACTATGTATCTGATTTCCTTCCCAATCTTAGGAAAACTATACGGTCATTATTCTAATGACATCAAAAACAATCCTTAACCTTGGATAAACCTACATACCCGTCTAGTGCAACAAGTCAAAGAAAAAGTCAAAACCCTTCCTTTTCTGCCTATACCAAACCCCAAAGCAAGTATGATAGTCAAAACTCATGCGTCATAAATAGGTTATGGAGGACTTTTAAACCCAACAACTCTCAGAATCTATCCAAGAGTCTATAGTTAGGTTCCACTCAGATGTTTAGTTTAAACCACAAAAATTAAGATTAAAACACAATTTCAAAGATTCTTAGTGTGTCTAAACTATGTATATTATTTCCTTCCAAATCTTAGGGAAAGTATATAGCCATTATTCTAACAACATAAAAAAATCCTCAGAAGAAATTAAAAAACACAATTACAAAGACTCTTAGGGTGGCTAAACTATGTATCTGATTTCAGCAAAAGAAAACACAATTACAAAGATTCTTAGGGTGTATAAACTATGTATCTGATTTCCTTCCCAATTTAGGAAACTATACAGCCGTTATTCTAATGACATATAAAATCATTAACCATGGACAAACCAACATACCTATCTAGTACAACAAGTCGTAGGAAAAGTCAAAAACCCTTCCTTTTCTGTCCATACCAAACCCCGAAGAAAGTTTGATAGTCAAAACTGATGCGTCATAAATAGATTATGGAGGAATTTTAAATCAGAAACTCCTAGAATCTATCCAAGAGTCTATAGTTAGGTTCCAGTTAGGTGTCTCGTTAAAACCACAAAAATTATTCTGCAATTAAAAAAAAAGTTCTTTCTATTGTTAATTACATTTCAAAATTCAAAGATGAACTAATAAATATATTTATTTAACTAAGATTATATTGTAAATCAACAAAAGAAAGTTTACAAAAAAGATGTTAAGAACTTGGTTTCAAAACAAATGTTTGCCACATGACAAACTATTTTATCATATTTAATGTGCCAGAAGTTTTGAATGGTTGCATAAGTCTTCGTTTGGGTCCCACTTATTCACCAACATGTTGATATTTGCTTTCTTCACTATTTTGTAGATGTATACAGATATACTCTTTTTTGTCACTCAATACAGATTTACTCCATATTATTTTTACAAATATTAATAATACAGTTAAACAGTAAAATAAAATACAACAAGAAGATACATAGTCTACTATAATATACACTAATAGAAAATAAAAATATATACTACAATAAGGTTTTTTAAGTTACATTGTAAGGGATTTGGTTTAATGGACCCCGTATAAGTTGTCTCCTTCTATATTATCGTCTTCGTCATAGGATTCTAATTTTTTGCAAGGGTATGAAGGATTTATTTAAGCTTGTCTCTTTTTGATGATTTTCAAGAGGTAGAAGAGTCTATAGAATGAGTGTGGATTTGCGGGGTTTTGGTAGTTTGTTGGGATTTGGGTATTTTTGGTGATTTTGGTCGAGTTGCTGGTATGATTTGACTTGGCGTAAGAATAGGTATTGATCAAGAGATGAATTTAGCTTGTTAGATGATTTGAAAGAATATTCAAATATTAGAAAGGGAACAACAGTCGAGGTTATATTTCTCCCATCATTTGACTCGATTTTCCTTGATTAAGGAGTAGAACATATTTGGTAAGGCGAGTGTGAGGGTAAAATGCCAAGAACATATATATGGGATACCCATGTTGATGTGAAAGGCAATTTTGTTTAGGGGATCAATGGGTTGTTACAGTATGTGTTTGAGGTAATGTGGGTAAGAATTCTTGAGTATTTCTTGTGGATAAATCAGGTCATATGGTATGAACCAATACCACCATTCCTTAAACCATCTATGTAATTTCTTGACGCATTGGTGGTCAAAAGAAAGGAACCATCAATGGGTGTACGATATGAGGTAAAAGGTACGAAAGAAGGAATTTGGCAACATATGAGTATCCTTGAATATGGAATCTAGGTTTGGAAAAGGTTTTGTAGAATAGTGGTGGATGAGTTCAAGGTATTGAATAGAGAAACTGCGTCCTATATTACATGTTGAATAAGAAATGAGGTATGAGTATGGATCATTTCTACTGTTGTTCTCATCCTCCATTGCGATTTGTTTTCCTCACCTGATGTTCGAACGTCTTTGGGAGATTTCGAGCTCTACTCTTTCTCTCTCTCTCTCTCTTTCTTGTTCTGCTTGTGAAATTAGAAGACCATGATGCTCTTGTATTTCCCTTTGCTCCCGTGTTTGTTGTAACCGCTCAGCAATCTCCTGTCCTCGGAGTTGCCTTCTTGAGATAATCGGGGCATTTGGTGAAAATTCAGGAGAAACCTCAGGTTCTTCCTCTCTTTCTCTACAGATTGCGCGCTCCATTCATTTCCTTCTTATGATTCTCTCTTGTGATGGTTGAGACATCCTTAATCCTGAAAAGACAATATAGAAACGAAGGTGTGTGAGTATTTTTCAAAGCGCTTAGGGAGTTCAACAAGTGTTGCATTCTCAAAAATGTGTTGGGTATGCAAGTTATTTAAACAATCATCAAGTTCAAATCATGTTTCATGTGCTACCTTATCACCCTTAGTTCAATCGATTTATGCAAGCCAAAATCGGTTTAATAAACATGCCTTTTGCTTATGAAAGAAAGAAATCCATTTTTGCAAAAATTATGTTGAAACTGCTAAAGGAGTTTAAAGATGAAGATCGAAAAGGTTAAGGAGTGAAACCGATTTTTGCAAGTGATTATAGCTTGTTGAAAAATCCTTGTGAGAGCAATGCTTCTAATTGAAATTCCTTAGAGAAAAAAAAATTTTAGAGAGAATGGTTGTGAAGGTGATGAGTGAAAAAGTGAGAGATACTCCCTTAATATAGAGCCATTGGCGATTTTGAGGAGGTGGGGGTGAGTGGATGCTTGTGGTGGAGGAGTAAAGATGGTGCATGTGAAGGAGGATTAAAGAGGGGACATTGGGGATGTGGGTGTGTAAGGAAATCTTGGAAATTTTGAGTAAACATTTCCTTTAGTAGTGGGTGTGTAAGAGAGGTTATAGAGGTGATCTTTTGTCCATGGGGTAAAGGAGGCAAGTGGGCAAGTGGAGATTATCCTTTGTCTTTGAGTGAGATGAGCTTGGTTTGATTTACAACAACACTCCAAATGGTTCGAATGGGCCTCCATGGTTCGATCACAACTTCATAGAACGACTTAGTGACGGTTCGAGCATATGGATCGATCTTGGCGTTAAGGTGCGGATCGATCCAACGTTGAAAACAGATCGATCAAGTGTTGAAAATGGATCGATCAAGTGTTGAGAATGGATCGATCATGACCATCTCTTGGATCGATCAATGGCTTAATGTATGGCTCGATCATGTGTTGAAAGCGCATCGATTGGAAGTCGAATGTCTGGATCGATCATGACTATGTTATGGATCGATCCTTAGCTTGAGCTTCATCGATCCAAGTGTTGGGAATGGATCGATCCAAATGAAGTGGATCAATCCATGGTTGTTGTTGATCGATCACTATCGAGCATGGCTCAGTCACAATGTGTTTGTTGCAGCTGGGCCATATCCCATTTTTCTCCTCTTTGTAAGATTCCCGAAACTCATTCCGTAAGTGCCTAAAATACCAAAACCAATTGAAAACTAAATTGCAATAAACCAAGTACTGAATTTTAAAAAGCATTGAAATTAAAATATATACAGAGATAGAGATTGGACTTCCTTCCAAGTGAGCTTGTTTTAAGTCACTAAGCTTGACTTCCTATTTTTAGGATTAGCGACCCTGAGACGGTTCTCCGAAGAGAACCGATGTCTTTTCTGAGAGAGCTCTTTTATCAACGTTTTGATCAACCTTGTGGTTCAGCTTTGGTTGTTCATCAACTTCTACAGCAAGTATAATGTCTTCACCAGAAATTATTTCTTTGATCATGAAGTTATTGGAACATAGTGGATCCACATTCCCAAGATAATACTTGAACCTTTTGTTGAGCAAAAACACTTGGTCCCCATTATTGATTCCCAAGGTTCGGGCATGAGGTTCCAAATATTTCTCGGAAGTTGGAGTGTCCGAAGGTTGTTTCTGAGGTGGTGTAAGTTCAAGCTGGATCCTTCAGGTTCTCTTCAGCTCTTGACATTACTAGTGTCCTGATTTCCTTCAACTCCATAGAAACTCCTTTATCTGGTTCCTTAATAAGCTTGAGACTTTCATGGTGCATTCTAGACTTTGTTGGTTCATTTCCCAATCCATCTTCAACTGCTTCACTGCTTGAGTACCCATTCTTCGGATTGTCTTCATTGAGTTCCTTCATAGAGAATAGCTGACACTGGACAGTGAGATTCTTAGTTTTGGTCCTGATGTTGAAAATCATTTTTGGACCTCTTCCTACGTTCAGCTTAATATGATATGTCTTGACGTTGATTACAGCTTCAACCGTTGCTAGGAACTTTCTTCCAAAGATTAATGGATCCTTAGGCTCTTCATCCATCTCCAATACCACAAAGTCTGTCAGTATTGTTGCAACTTTGATCTTGATAGGTAAACCTTCCAAGATGCCAACAGGATGCTTAACCGATCTGTCTGCCATCAACAAAGTTATGTTGGAAGCTTTGAACTTGTCAAATCCCAGCTTTCTGGCAATGGACATAGGCATTAAGTTGATAGATGCTCCCAAATCACATAGGCATTCGTAAAAATCAGGGATCCTAGTGAGCAAGGAAAGGTGAATGAACCAGGATTCTCTTGCTTCGTTGTTATCAAGGAATTGCACTGTTCAGATGGTTCCAGCACTTCCTGAGCTATCTCTTCCTTCATAGGTTTCTCAAATACATCTGGGTATTTTGCCATGATCTCTGTCATGAAACGTCATGGAAATGGCAGTCTTGGGACATAGGGTGGTGGATCATAAGGTTTTGCAATCTCTTTTGGAGTAGGTGACTTCTCAACAGGCTTTTTTTAACAGGAACATACTCTTCATAATNAACCCCCCCCCCCCCCAACTTGAACCACACTGTCCTCAGTGCAAATAAGAGGGTAAGTTGGGGTAGGAATATTGGTTGTCTGCTGGAGATAGATGGCATTGATGTTAGCGTATTCCTTTGGGTTATGTACAGACTTTCCTGGGAGTTGACCATTTGTAGAAGTAGAAGTGGATGCGGTCTTTCCTTCGAGAGTAGTGATCCTAGAGTTCAGAGTTTCAAGCTTCAAATAGATTGCACTGAATGAAGTCTCCATCTTGTGTTGGATTTCACAAAATTTCTTTGATGTCTCGAGTGCATAATTGGCTTGACCTTGAAGAAGCTGCTGTAACATAGCTTCAATGTTGAAAGGTTGAGCAGGAGGTTGGTTAGATGTGAAACCAGGAGGTACACCACTAGGTTGCTGCTGTGGTTGTTGAAAACCATTTTGTTGTTGCTGCTTTGGGAAGTAACCTCTGTTTTGGTTATAGTTGTTGAAAGGTTGAGAGTTCTTCTGTTGTTGAGGTGGGTACACTTGATCTTGTGGGTTAACAACGTTGTTGCTTATGTAAGAAAGACCATGGTTGTTAGAGTAGTTGAAGTACCCCTTGTTGTAACCCCATTGGTTCTGCATGTAGCACATTTCCTCTTGCTAGTTAGCCTCCCCAGCTTGTATATGAAGTTGTTCTTCATCAGTGATGAAGTGGACTTGATGTTGTTGACCTAGGAGTAACCTGTCCAACTTCTCATTTAGTGCCTTGATATCCTTCTTTGTGCTATCATCAGAAGCAGAACCACCTCGAGGTGTTCTGTCATAGTCCTCACTGTGAACCCCATCAGAATGGGCAAGGTTCTCTACTAACTCCCATCCTTCATCCACACTTTTTTTGAGGAAGTTCCCATTACTCGTTGTATTTAACAACATTCTAACCTTGGGCAAGGCACCTCGGTAGAGGGTGCTGAGTAGGGAAGCTTTGCTGAATCCATGATGGGGGCATTGCATTGTGTAGTTCTTGAAGCGCTCCCATGCTTCAGAGAAGGTTTCAGCATTCTTCTGTGCAAAGCCTGAAATGTCATTCTTCAGTTGGGCTGTTCTGGAAGTTGAGAAGAACTTTGCAAGGAATGCCTTCTTGCATGCATCCCAGGTTGTGATGGAGTTCCTTGGGAGTCACTTCTCCAATTGGTGTGCTTTCTCCCCCAAAGAGAAAGAGAAAATGTGTAGTTTAAAAGCGTCCTCACTCACACCATTTATCTTTGTGAGGCTACAGAACCGATCAAACACGTCGAGGTGATCGAGTGGATCTTCCATTGGTAGACCGTGGAACATGTTGCTCTGCACCATTGCGATCAGACTATGCTTGATCTCGAAGTTGTTGTTTTGAACTGCATATGGATTGATTCCATGTCTGATGGTGTGAGTGTTGGGGTTGTCACCAGCACCTATAGTGTGTTGGTTGTCTTGTTCAGCGCTGTTTGCCATTTATAAGTCCAACCTTCTCAAGTGTTCCGCACGTTCGTGTTCACGTCTTGCCCGAGAGTGTTCCCGTTCAAGAGCTCGGATGTCGTCAACGAGAGGAATCAAGTCTATTGGTCCTCTGCTTCTCAGGTTCATACACTGCTAAGCAGGTACCTGAAAAGAAAGCAAACAAAGGTAAACATGTAAGTAAAGTAGTAAAAGAAGCTTGATCTCAAGAGATCCAAAATCCATAATGTAGAAACAACACCCAAATAGCAACGGCGCCAAATTGATAGTAGGATTTTTGAGGTCCTGAGGTATCAATTCCCCATCATTGTAGTACATATGAGGTATCAATCCAAATGGGAATGCACTAACAATCAAGATTGCAATGGATGCTTCTAAGTCAAGCTAAACAGTAAAAAGGGGTGGTTTACCAACAGGTCCTAAGTGAAGTGAAAAATGCTGGAAGTAAAGAGCATAAACTAAACAAAGTGCATAAAAGACTAAAAATGCTAAAAGGCAAAAACAGAGTAAAAAGCAGAGAAGGTGAAAGATGTAAACAAGTGNTCCCAATCTACCTAAGCACCTAACATACCTCAAACAACAGTGAGCTATCCCTAGACGATAGGTTCATAAGTAACCAAGTCCAATACCTTGATCAATGGAATCAACCTAAGCAATCACCAGACCTAACTCCCGTTAACGGTACACTACCTAGAAGGCATTAAGAACCAACCTACCAAAGCCAAAAAGCCGACTAGTCATCCAACCTCCTAGGCTGAGATGCATATCCTAAGCCTATAGGGCGTTTCGTAAGGATAGACTAATCTCTGAAATCACCATGATCAGACATTCCATTGAACGCTATTCAGGCGCTGGAATGTCCAAGATCAAATTTCGATTGGCGTAAAAGAAACCATCATTAAGCACAATGAAACAGAAGGGATGTATATTCAAACAAGCTTAGGTGCCTAAGGTGAGATCAGGACATCCACCCTAGTCTACCCCATCCTCAGCAACTTCAGGAAACTACTCACTACTCATGGAAATGAAAACAGGAAAAACAGAAATGACAACTTCAAAGCTAAACATGATGATCAAAGGTTAAATAGTTGAAAAACAGCAAGAACAGTAAGAACTCAAACCCAGAAAAGCAAGAACAGCAATAGAACAATAACTAACCCATAAAATGATCAAAGCTTAAAACATAAGATTAAAAACGAAAATGAAAGATCAACATGCACCAGATAAGCAACAACCTAAAGCTAAGCAGAAAAGTAAAGAAAAACAGTAGATTAGCATAAACTTAAAAGATTCTAGGTTTTTACACCTAAGAACATCAAGAACAACAAAAAAATGAAAACCTAAGACAAAAACCTAAAAAGGAAAGAAAAAAATACTTTTTAGAAAGGAGGCGCTTTAGGGCTTTTATAGTGTTCAGAGAAAAGCCCTAAATCGTACTAAAGACAAAAACTTATCATTGACTCGGATCTTGGGTCAGGTCCACTTTGGAATTGAGTTGGTCGGGTCTGAGCGTGTTTGACTCGAGTTGAGAAGAGTGCGAGATCGATCTGAGCTGGGGATGCTTGAATGAGATCGATCCAAATTTTGAGCTTGAGATCGATCCAGCCTTTAGAATGGAGATCGATCCAGCTTCTACGTGGCTTGAATGTGGGATCGATTGAAATTGGAGTGGAGATCGATCTAGCTGCTACGTGACTTGAACATGGGATCGATCCAGAAGTTGGAGTGGAGATCGATCTGGTTTGAAGAGGAGATCGATCCAGGCAAACACTTGAGATCGATCCAGACAATCACCCGAGATTGATCCAGGTGTAAACCTGAGATCGAACCAAGCTTGTCTTAAGATCGATCCAAGCGTTGCAGTGAGATCGATCCAAGCGTTGCAGTGAGATCGATCTGGGGTCGATCCAGTGTGATGCTTGGAATCGATCCAGTCTCGTGTTGAGGTCAATCCAGTTAAGTATTGGTACATTCCATGTTAAGTGCTGTTTTTCTGAATTCTCACAAAACCATCATGAAAACTCCTAAAAATCCTAAAAAATCTCCAAAATGCGTGCATATGCGAATTATAATGCAGAAGTCCTAAAAATCACAAACTTACTGAAATCAACTATAAATGTGATGTATGAAAGTCTAAAGACCTCGGAATTGATGCTAAATGACATGTAAAAACCATGAAAATTTAAAGTCATCATTGAGCACAATAAAGAGTGGAGATCTAAAGGTTTCTCAATTATGTCTTATGGGTGGCGGACATTTGGTTGTCCAAAAAGATATCATCAACTTCTTAGTTAACTCTCCAAGAGACTCTGTATTCATAATATTTGAAGATGTTTGAGAAATCTTGAAAGATGCAACATTTTCATTTCAAAAGCTTTATGATGTGGTGGAACAAGTTACAGAAGAAATTTCGTTAATTGACAATGCATCCAATTATGTGAAATCTTGAAAAAAGTTTTTATAAAAACAAAATTGTATTTATTATACGTTTAATGAGGGTACAGGATCAGGTGAACAAATTGATCTTTGTCTTCCATTATATTTTATATTATGTATTAGTATATTATATTTATTATACCGCATACGTCTTTCATAGTTCCATAATTTATTATATTATATCTAATATGTTTAGGATCAGGTGAACAAATTCATCTTCGAAACAAATATTTATTATTAATTTTAGGAAAGTTACTCATGACAAAAAGAGAACATCTTTATTGGACTCCATGAAAAACACATTGTCTTGATTTAATATTTGAAGATATTGAGAATATAACACAAGTGAAGAATGCGCTAAAGAAGTGTATGTTTATGAATGACTATATTTATATCCGTCCTTCTCTTGTGAACATGATGCGAAGGTTCAAAAATCAAAGAAACCTGCACAGGCCAACATTTATAAGATTTTCTACGTTATTTATCACTCTTTCCCAATATCATAGGCAAAAGAAAAAATTTTGGAAGATGGTTATTTCTGAAGAGTGGGTTCCAAGTGACCAACAAAATCATAAGGGAAAAATGTGAAAGCATGTATTATGCAAGAGAGCACTTTGAGAAATAGTAATTATGCTCTTAAGTTGACGGATCCACTTGTTAAGGTTTTAGGATTAAAAATGAAGAGAGAAAATCACCTATAGGGTATATTTATGCAGCAATGGATAGAGGTAAAGAGACTATTTCGAAGTCTTTCACGAGAGAAGAGCAATACACTTCAGTTTTCAAGTTGATTGATAAAAGATGGAATTTCTAGCTTCACCAACCTTTGCATGCAGCCTGCCATTTCCTAAATCCACAATGTCAATATGATCTCCCTGATGATGTATATTGTGAAGAAGTTGAGAAAGATTTGTATGGTTGCAATGAAAAATTAGTTTCATATGTTGTCATTCAAGATAAAATAATGTTGGAGTTGGATACATTTAAAAATGCAATTGGACTTTTCAGCTTTCCCATGGAAATTAAGCAAAAAAAAAAACAAATCACCAAGTGACATCACTGTGATTTATCTTAATAATATTTTATAAAAACTAATATATATATATATATTAATAGCGGATTGGTGATCTTGTTATGGATCTTCAACTCCTCACCTGAAGAAATTTGCCATAAAGATTCTTAGTCCTACTTGCAGTGTTATGTGAAAGAAATCGGGATGTCTTCCAACATGTAAGCAGCAACTGTAATCCATTAATTATTCACTTTTATTACATGATACAGTTTATTTTATTGACAATATAAAGTATCATATTTATTTTTGAACAACTTCAAACTAAGAAAAGAAATCGATAGGCGCAAAACTGATTGAATGACATGGTATTTGTGAAACATAATTGTGCTATACAATGGTGATACAAAAGGAAAGACATTGTTGATCATATACTCTTGAATGAGACTGACGATAGTAATGAATGGATACTTGGAAAAATGGATGGAAATGTTTCTGAAGATGACTCTGATAATCTTGTGCTTGATGGTGATAGATTGACTTAGAGTGTGGTGAGCAAAGCTTCCGGAGCTGAATAACCTAACTATTCTACTATAGCTACAACTTATACAAAAGCAAAAACTTGTACAAGAACTGAAAAAGAAAAAATGTGTTGCTTACGTCATATGCATCTCATAGTCGTGATTCTTTTCATGCAACTATGCCAGTAGTTGATGATGATTGAATGAAAGAAAATATTGGGGGAAATGAAGAAAAAACTAACTTTGAGGATGATTATGTTAATGATCATGGTAATGGCGATGCTTTTTGATGATTTATTTAAGTATCTTGTTTTTATTTAGATTATGCTGATGTTCTTGTATCTCCAACCATCTTATGATTTTTTGTTATTTAGAACACGAAGCTCATAGCGTTATGCTAGAAAGATTACTTCTTGTTATTTTGATATAAAATTATATATGCCACATGAATTCATTGTGTGCCTCGTTACCATAAAGTGATCGCTTTTTGTGCCTAAATGCGCTTTGGGCTATTTAAAACTAAGCTTATAGAAGGTTTAATGGAGAACACTACTGCACAATATGCTAGAGAAAGAAGGGATGATAACTTAGATATATCCCATTCAAAATTTCTAGATAAAAATAGATCAGAAACGTGCATTGATGGATAGTAGCTAACTCTAATACCTTTTGCTGGTTTATGAGGATGTTAAGGCAACCAACTGTCATTCCATATGGATATAGATTCACCATTTCCTACCAACCATTAAGGTTTTTCTTAAGTAATTGATTCAGCCAATATAAAATTATAACCATGCTTGGAATTATACTGGCTTGTAGCATTAAGGAAATTACCTTGGGGGAAATATTCCATTTTATAGATCCGAGCAAGTAGAGAATTAAAATATTTGAGTATACGCCAACTTTGATTCACAAGTAATGCCACATTGAAGGCCTAAAATTCTCTTAATCTCAAACTTTCTTAACGTTTGGATTGAACTTAGACCATGCTAACCAATGCATTTTTTCAAAAGAGGACGACCACTAGAATGTATGAATATGCTGGTAAGGGAATGAAACAACTTATGTGGTAGCCAGAGACAAGGCATAGAGTATGTTGAGAGTGCATTGGCTACTGTTTGATATAAATTTCCCTGCCTGCAAGTGAAAGGAAGTTAGTAGACCAATGTTCTAGCTTGTGCAAAAGACACTAATAGATATATGAAAAGGCATTGGTTTGTTGCTTCCTATAAAATCATGTAGACCTAAGTAACATCCAAAACTAGATAAATAGT
The DNA here is from genome assembly GCA_900406425.1 of Iberis pinnata. Taxonomy (NCBI): domain Eukaryota; kingdom Viridiplantae; phylum Streptophyta; class Magnoliopsida; order Brassicales; family Brassicaceae; genus Iberis; species Iberis pinnata. The sequence goes on along the minus strand of OVBE01006711.1, from coordinate 6,466 downwards.
TTATTTCTAAAAGATTGGTTATATAGTTTTTATATTTTTCCCATACACTCTTACCAAACTTGAGTGCATATTTTTAAAAATTAATGGTTTGATTTAATAAAACATCATGTTCATATAAAATAGAAAGAATAGAAGTACATTTCCTTAAATTAGTCTCAAAAAATAATAACGAATCATCAGCAAAAAGAAGATGTATGATGGCAGGAACAAACCTAATAACTCAAAACCCATGAAGAGAGCCATGAGCCAAGTTTGAATTAATATCGAAAGATCTTCTATGCAAAATAAGTAAAGATAAGAGAATAAAAGATCTTCTTGACAAAGATCTCTAGTTGGATGCAAGTGACCAAGTGGTGAACCATTAGTAAAATACTATAAGTTACAGGTGGAACACAAGTCATTTGCACCATTTTTCTTGAAAATTGAATTTCCTCAATAAAAGTTCTAAAAACTTTCATTCAACTCTATCAAAAACCTAACTAACATTTAACTTAATAGCCATATAAGGATGGGTGAGTTGTATCTTATGAAGAGAGTGTATAAGCTCATGTGTAAGTAGGATACTATCTGTAATATGGCGATTAGGAACCAAAGCATATTATGATTCAGAGATAAGGAATTGAAGCCAATGTTTTGACCTATTGGCCAATAATTTTGGAATGATTTTATAAGCCACATTAGTAAAAGCTAATTGGATTACAGAGATATATATTATTTGAGATTGCATTAATAGTGGCGGTTTCAAAAAGAAAAAAGTAATTAAGGAAATATCTGCATTTAGTGTTATAATCCATATTTTTGACCACTAGACAAATTTCCTCATCAAAAGAAAGTTGAAGAAGAGCTTCTCTGATATTTTCATTAAGTCGTTGAGGGATAAAATGTAAAAAAGTTTGAGATAAGACTTGTTTTGAAGTGAATTGTTGAAAATAATCAATGATTATACATGTTTCTGGTTCCACACTTGGCCTTCCTCGTGGATCATCATTTCTCTCTCTCTTTTTTACCAATCAAACTAAATTCATAAATAAACACCTCACGATTGGTAATCTAAGTGAGAGGTGAAGGTCCTACAAAAGTATGATTAGTAAGATTGGTTCTCGCCAAACGGGTGAGACTGTCCGTCTTCTTATTGCAAGATCTAGGAATAAAAGAAATAGAAAAAGAAGGGAGAGAAGAGGGAAGCTCTTGAAGGGAGAAGTTGAGAAGGTTGGCCATTGATATGATGACTAAACTGCGGAGAAGAAATCTGTGCTATCTAAATAAAACTCGGTACACATCAGTCCGTGTGAGATAGAGCTCTTCACTACACACATCAATGCTTCTGACTCGGCATGCAAGGGTGAACTACTCCTACGAATTCATATTTCCCAAGAAATATGGTGGTTAAGTCTCCTGAAATGCAAATCCATCCTACGTTAGATTATTGATTGGCTGCCTTTCAAGAACCGTCTATTTGATAACTTACTATACCGGTTTGTTGACCCACATATTCTGGTACTCCTACCGCCAGGGTGGGACCAACTTGAGCCTCGACCCACAATGCTTGTTCGGTGGTCGCCCTACTCATAATATATGTTGGGTCTTGTGTGATACCTTGAAACACCTTAACATTACATGATTTCCTTATCAACCATAGAATTCAATGATAGTTATCATTTTTGTTACCGTCTCAGCCAGGTTTTTTGCCTCCAAAAACAAATAGTCCATATTAGGATATATCGAACTGAAAGAGAATTTTCTTTTTATTAATGGCACACCTGAGATCTGCCAAGTTTGATACGAGTTTGGGCATCCAAAAAAAACATGATTAATGGTTTCGCATGTTTTCCCCACATCGCTTATACACATTCTCATATTGAATTCCACTGTTAGATAACTCATGTGTAACCGTCAAAGACCCCGTAAATATTTGCCATATAAAGTGTTTTATCTTTAGTGGCACCTAAAGCTTCCATGCATGAGATTGGAAACTCAAACGATTTGGACCAAACAGCACATATTTTCCACAGTCTAAACTAGCCAATAGCCCGACTTTACCGTATAATTTTCAGATTTTGTATAATGCTATAAAGTCACATCTGGTTTCACAACCTGGCAGATGTACATCCCTCTATCAAAACAGAAATCCTCTTCATCTCATAGTTGTCTCAATAGGGGAACGCGCCACGTTTTAGTAACTGGATCTATCAATCGGTGAATTGTAAGGTTAGGAAACTGAAATTTCCCCTCACCATGCGCCGACTGTGGCTGAGTATCTATGATCCGGGGATCCTTCCAAACCGAATACCTTCTTCCAAACCCAATCGATTGGCGAATGAAAGCAAAGGGTTTGTGATTTCCTTGAATCGCCAAGCTTATATCGAAGGCGAATGAGAAAATGAAGGTGCGGTCTCCGGAGATAGCATCGAAAGCTTATATCGACACCGTTAAATCGGTAAGTGCACGAGCTCCATGTGTTATGGTCGCACTTGCAGGTTTAGGATTTGTGAAGATCGATTCACTTCTTATCGACGCAAGAGAATCATATGCGAACAAAGATGTAATAATCATCATCTTCTTATTCTGTTTTCTCTACTAGTTAAACTACATGTATATGTTATTAATTTAGGTTTTGATTAACAACAAACTTATAAATTTGTCCAAATCACAGGTCCCAAGTAATTCCACTTCTTAAACCCAAAACCATAGTTTTTCCTTCTTCTTTTTTTGTGTTCCAGTACTCTCTTGAGCCTTGTTGATTGCATTTGTACTCAGACATACGATATCTTGAATACCGTATTGATTCTATTCTCTTCTCAGTATCGCACCCGCTCTATTACCTTTGCACCTTCAATTCATTGCACCACTAGAGGTTATCTTCCTCTTTTTTGGTGATTTCACCTGATCAATGCCTGTAAGAAACCAAATTATTTGCTAAGTTAGGTTTCTCCATGTGTTAATTGAATTGGATTTTGATTGGAATGGTATTTAGTTTGTGAATTCATAAACTGATGGTTTCATCAGAGTTTGAGTCTAAAATTGTTGGTTATGAAATGGCTATAAGGAGGCCCTATTTCCATGTGTGGCCTCTCAATGTCGCAGAGTTGGAGAATTGGCATAACTATTTGGATTTCTTAGATAAGGAAAGAGACTTCAGTAAGGTATGGGGGTGCTTAACTCTTCTATATGTGAACATACAGTCGTTTCTTTGTAATACCATTGACCAACAGTCGTGCATCATATGCTTAATTGGATTTCCATTGGATTAAGCAACCTTTTATACGGGAATAACTGAGACCAAAACATGGGCCTCAATTAGGTAACTTTAAGGCTAATATTTATTTCCAACTCTCATTTGCAGACAATGCCCTTATCCGAGCAACTCAAGTCTTTGTCAAGGTATGAAACATTCTTTACCAACTTTTTGGGTAGCTTAATCTCATCATATATGATTCCATTTAATTTAATAGCTTTTAAAGTAGTCCGCTTTGCGCTCTTGATTGTTTCTACGACAGAGACGACCAGAGATTCACTTTTATGCTGTTGCTGCTCGATTAAAAGAACATAAAGAAGATATAGATGGTGCTAGAGCTGCATTCCAATTAGTGCAATCTAAAATCTTTCTTGGACTTCTTGAAGCAGTTATCAAACGTGCGAACATGGATTTGAATGGTGATTTTATGCAAACTATGTTTCAAATGTATTGAAATGGTTTAATTTTTGAAATATGGGTTTATAATTAAAAAGTGTGTTTTTTGTTTTTAGAACTTTGGATTGTTAACCATTGGATGTTAAATTAGTTAAAGAACCCCTACATAGTTTCATTTTTTTCACAAATATGAATTTATTCATTAAAAGGAATATTGTTTAAAGATATGAGATATGATAAGTTAATAAACTTAAAGAACAAATATGGTTATCCCTTCTAACTAAATCATAAGTTGATCTTTTTACCAATAAATGAGAGTCTTATTGTTTGATCGTCGACAATGAAGGGTTGAAAAGTTATCAAATTTTGCTATCCACGAGCGAATGTCCAGAAAGACATTATATAGGAATGAAGAACTTGCTCAAGCGCCTTAGTTAGAATGTCCGCATTTTGTTATGTTCCGGGGACATGCTCAACTTCAATATGTCCTTTCTCAACGCATTCTCTAATGAAGTGGTATCTTCGATGAATGTGTTTACTTCTCCCATAAAACACCGGGTTCTTTGTTAAAGCAATGGCGGATCTGTTATCAATGCGGATGATTGTCGCTTCATTCTGAGTTCCTAAGACTTCGCTTAAAAGATCTTGTAACCATATTCCTTGCCTTGCAGCCTCTGTTCCAGCCATGAACTCTGCTTCACAAGAAGACAATGCTACTATGTCTTGTTTTTGTGAACACCAAGAGATTGGTCCATTGCCAAGATAGAAGACGTGTCCAATTATGCTCTTGCCGTCATCAACATCCACATTATGGCTTGAATCGATGTAACCTATGAGCTTTGGATTCTTTTCATATGATCGTTCAAAGAACAACCCAAGTTCTGTTGTTCCTCGCAAGTATCTGAGAACGTACTTCATAGCTGCTCCATGTGACTCTCTTGGACTCTGCATATAGCGGCTTAAGACTCCCACAACATAAGACAAGTCTGGTCTTGTATGGAGGAGATACCTTAAGCAACCAATGATCTTTCTAAACCCCGTGGATTTTATTTCTTTTTCATCTTCTGACTTCGACAAACGAGGTCCAGTCTCCATTGGTGTGTATGTCTTATTGCACTGTGACATTCATGCGTCTTCAAGAATCTTACAAGCATATCGTTTCTGAGTCACTGTAATACCTTTATTACTTTGTTCAACTTCCATGCCTAGGTAGTAGCTCAACCTACCAAGATCACTCATCTCAAACTTCATCTTCATCTCCTCTTTAAAGTTATTTATAACTTTAATACTTGTTCATGTGATAAAGAGATCATCGACATATACGGCTAATAGTAACAGATTACCATCAACTTCTCTTCTGTACACAGAAGGCTCCTTAGTGCATTTATCGAATTTTAGCTCAATTAGAATCTGATTAAGTTTATTATTCCAAGCTCTAGGAGCTTGTCTTAAACCATAGAGTGCTTTGGTGAGCTTGTACACTTTCCTTTCACTTCCCTTTACTTCAAAACCTTCAGGTTGCATTACATAGACAGTTTCTTTTAATTCCCCATGGAGAAAAGCTGTCTTCACATTGAGGTGATGCACTTCCCAACCATGAGTTGCAGCAAGATTTGTGAGTAACCTGATAGTTTCAAGTCTCGCCACCGGAGCAAAATCTTCTTCGAAATCAACTCCATATTTTTGTACATAGCCTTTAGCAACAAGTCTTGCTTTGTACTTGTTAATGGTCCCATATGAGTTCTTTTTAATTTTAAAAACTCACTTGAGCCATATCGGTTTTACACCATTAGGTTGATCAACAAGAACCCAACACTTGTTTTTATTAATAGAAGTGATTTCATCTTCACAAGCAAGGACCCATTCTCTCTGTTTTCTTGCTTGACTCCAGTCATATGGCTCATCATTGATGCTGAGCAGTAACTTCTCACCTTCTTCCATGGCTAATAAGACATAGTCATCTAAGTATTTAGGCTTCGAAACCTGTCTACTACTTCTTCTTAGAGTTGGTAGTGTGATATCTCTTTCCGCTTCGTCTCCTTATGTGAGATCATTATTCTCAACAAGAGAAGTGTTATCAAACTCATCTTGTGCTTGCTCTGCTTCGTTAAGAGTGGATCTGCCAAGTTCATATTCTCCTCTTTCATCATCGTATACATCTTCTCTATGTATATCTTGTAATCCAAGATTTCTATAATCACCAAGAGTGAGCTCAAAAAATCCTTCTTCATTTACTTTTGAATTCTCTTGATTCCAAACTGTTGATACCAGGTTTAACACCTGCTCTGAAAGCCCATTTCGACCCAAGGCCCAGCTGGACGCCGACGTGACGAAAGAAAAGGGTCCAGGAAGACAGAAGCTAGATGGGCCGACCTGACGAGCTGGGCTGTCCAGCTCGTGGCCCATTAGGTTAAAGCAATGTAATTAGGGTTTTTGCCTTGTGTTCTCATATAAATACTCATGTAATCACTTCTAAAAGGAGATATGAAATTCTTCTGAGCTTTGACCCACATAATCTAAGACCTAAAACCTTTTGTTAAGTCTTGATTTAACAGTTGGTGCCGTCTGTGGGGAGTAGCTAGAAGGCATTCGTGACTTACTTTTGCAGGAAGAAAACATCAAACAATGACCACGGGATCACAGGAGAAACAGCAGGACAACGTTATCGTTGAGTCGGAAAAAGACGACAACAACGAAAAAACAGCGGACGAAGCAGGAGCCACAGAGCCAATCGCAGAGCCCACTATAAAGGATCTGCTAAAACAGATGCTTGCACAACAAGACGAGACCGCGCGGCTACGAGCTGAATCCCAAACCCTAAAAGCACAGCTGGAA
>OVBE01006710.1:0-19451 GCA_900406425.1 Iberis pinnata | reverse complement strand
TGCAGAAACAATTGCTCTTCACGAAGCATGTAGAGAATGCGTTTGGCTCAGATCCTTTGACTCAACATATCTAAGGAGCTAGCGGTATAGCAGTCAATAAAAAGCCAACGACATTGTTCGAAGACAATGCTGCTTGTGTCGCCCAACTCAAGGAAGGATATATCAAGAGCGACAAGACAAAACACATTCCTCCAATATTCTTCTTTTACACTAAAGAACTCGAGAAAAACAAGGAAGTGGACGTCCAATATATTCGCTCAAGCGACAATCCAGCTGACCTTTTTACAAAGGCGCTTCCTACTACAGTCTTTCGAAAGCATATCCAAAGCATTGGAATGCGTTATCTACGTGACTTATGAAGAGAAGTTTATACCCGTCCTTTCCAGGGGGAGATTGTGGTACTGTACTCTTTTTCCCTCGTCATGGTTTTTATCCTACTGGGTTTTTCCATGATTAGGTTTTTAACGAGGCGGTACACAATCTCTAAATGGATAATAAGGGGGAGTATTATAATATATGGATAAATACGTTTGGTATTATCCATTTTGGTAATAATACAAATGTATTATCTAAAACTATATGTATCTATCGTATGTAATGCTTTATGAGTATAAATAGATGTACTCTCGTTTGTAAAAGGATACACTTTGAAATCAACTTCCTCTTTCATTTAGAATTATTCTCTCTCTTTACTCTACACACGTATACACAAAGAAAGAAATAATATAAAATATTATATTATACTTAACACATTTGAATATATACATAAAAATAAACCTACTACATAGTTGTCATCAAATACAAAATAAGAAAGAGTATTTTCGACAAATTCTTAAGAGTTAAGTTATCATAAGCATATATTAGTTTTTTGTTAGTTAAGATTCTATTAAAATCAAATAACTTTAATAACATATAAAAATATCTCAAATCTTATTTTACAAAAACAATCATAAATTATATTTTGTTTAAACAATTTTTTTGGCTCTGCATAAATACCAGTATAAACCAATGTATATATATATAAATATATATATATATATATATAATATTTCAAGGACACAATTTTGATTTTAGTATTTAACACTATTCAACAATATATGGAAAACCATAACTGTGTATGGCTTAGGGTTGGAAATTTGGGCATTCGGTTCGGTTTTAGGTAGAAACCACTCGGTTTCGGTTTTTTCGGATCCTAGGTTTTAATACCCAATCGATCATTTTGAAAATTCCGATTCGATTCCGATTTGGTTCTCATTGGTTCCAAGTTGGTTCGGTTCTATGTTAGAGGAACCTTATTACCCGAAATTTTTGGTTCCGTGGTTCCTAATCAATTTTGGATACTTTATACCATAAATGACTAAAATTACCCGAAAAATAAAAAATACCCCCAAAAACATAAAAAATCACCCGAAAAAATTACCTAAAATTAGTTTAAAATATCCGAAATTAGTTTAAAATATCTGAAATTATTTTAAAATACACTAAAAAATATTCAAAGAAACAAAAAAATCGGTTTTTCAGTTGAGCCATTGGTTCTCAGTTGGGTTCCGATTCCTACCCAACACCCATGGTTCTTCGTCTCAGGAACCATCAGATAATATGGGTGGAACCGGAACCAATCCAAAACCGTTTTTTTCAGTTTTTCGGCTCTTCGGTTCCGATTTTTTTCCCAGCCCTACTCTATGGCTAAGGCTTTGTATGATATCAATTCAACAAAAACACACTTAAGTCTCTCTCTCGTCAATAAATCACTCCTAAAACCATTATAATTTGCACATTTCAAACTGAAATTCTTTTACCACATAATGAACAAAGAAAGAAAGAACAAAGCCTTAGCAAAAGTGCAAAATATGAAAAAGTTGAATATGAGAAGTGTTGGTTTGTGTTTATATGTGTGTTTAAAGTTAATGATTACGTCTCATTGAATTTCTATGCATTTCTTCACTACTTGAAGCAGAAGGATTCAAACCATATTCACTTGTTCCACCATATTCACTGCTTTGATATTCTTTACTTTCTAATGCCATTTTTCTGAATTTCTTCATATCTGCACTATAAGAGCTTGCATCATACTCTGAGGTTACACTTCCAGGACTTGTATAAGTGTTTTGTCCTGGTCTTGTTCCTTCACTTAGATCATCCATTGATACATCACCTTCTAATGCTCTTACAATCTTTTTACATGTTTCAAGATTCATAAGTATATGTTATCAAGATTGTATGAAACTTTATGATTCATAAAGATTTAAATATGTGTTTTGTGGAACCTGGCTCATTTTAGGTCTTCTTCTTGCTGAATGTCTTATGGCTGCAGCTGCACAAGAAGCCATTCGAGCCATCTCTTGTTGTTCGTAATTTCTCTCTAGACGTGGATCTGCTAATTGGCTATAGTCTCCATCTTGAGCTCCTTTCAAACACAAAGGCCTTGCCTGCAAAACAGATAGTAACAAAAAAAAGAGTTAAATTATATGGTTTAGGTTTGCTTGGAAGAATAAGGAAATTTGGGTAATCGGGTCGGTTTTGGTTCTGTTTTTCGAGTATTGGGTAGTTTGGATATAGAAAATTCATTTAAGTAGTTTAAATTCGATTCAGTTTCGATTTAGTTTCTAAAATATTGGTTCAAATCGGTTTCAGTTCTGATTACTTGAGTAATTGTTATATTCATTCGAAGAATCTTTTGTTTAGTTCAAGTTTCCGCTGAGATATTTTGGTTCCTATAAGATTTTTTCACAAAAAAATTTAATAAACATGAATATCATTTTCTATAACTATATTACATTTATTTATGTAATTGTATTGTTTGTATGTTTTAATAAGAATATTATTTATTTTTGGTGAAATTTATTTAGTTCGAGTAGTTCGGTTCGGACCTGTTTATTTGGTTTATAGATTTTGTTATTCATTCGAGTAATTTCATATTCAGCTCGAGTTTAAAATTCAGATATTTCATTTTTCAGTTCGGTTCGAGTTTTGAATATAAGAGATAGTCTGACTTACCCAATCAACCAAACTATCTTCCATTTCACCAGTTAAATCTATTGGAGGTCGTCCAGTTATGAGCTCAAGAAGCATTACTCCAAAAGAGAAAACATCAGACTTATCAGATAGCTTTCCACTTGATGCATACTCTGGAGCTAAGTATCTGAATCAAAGAAAAGGTTCAAAACAAATGTAAACAAAAATTAGACAAGTTGTAAAGCTACTTACCCAAAAGTTCCCATGATCCTAGTAGAGACATGAGTATAGTTGTCTTGTGATAGCTTAGCTAATCCAAAATCAGCCACCTACATAAATAACAATACACTGATATAATATGAACATTGACATAGATTCGAAGCAGGAGCGATAATAGACCCAAACAAAACAAGCTATTTTCAAAATTTTAATTTAAGAATCAGTCATTTTTTTTTGTAAAATTATAAAGTAGCATATTTTTCATTTTAGACCATGGTCTTTAAAAGTTCATAACCGCTCATCTAAGTAGAATAGGACGATGATCACTAAGACCAAGCAAAGCAGTAAAATCTTGTGGCTCTTTTTTATTTTCAAAATTTTAATTTGAAAACTGATTCATTTTTTGTAAAACTAAGAAAAATGACATTTTTCATTTTAGAATGCGATTTTTAAAATCTCAGAACCGTCTATTTAAATAAATCGTACGATAATTACTAACATACCTTGGTTTCAAAACTGAAGTCAAGAAGAATGTTTGCAGTTTTAATATCTCTATGGATGATGCGAGGATGACCTAACATTGATATAAAACACAAAACTTTAGTTTCTACTAAAATGCGAAACAGAAACTATATCGGTCCAAGATCGATTTTTTTCTTACAATCTTCATGTAAATATGCAAGACCTCGAGCTGATCCTAATGCAATCTTAACTCTTGTAGCCCACTCCATAACCGGACGACCTTGTCCTGAAAAAAAAAAAGTTTCAATCAATGTCATAAATCGAAGAGAAAACATTGTTAAAAAGTTGTTAGTTCAAATTATATGTACCATGAAGATGGAACTCAAGAGTATTATTAGGTAGAAACTCATAAACCAAAAGTCTTTGACTACCAGAAATACAATAACCAACAAGAGAAACAAGATGACGATGATGTACACGACTTATAATCTCAACTTCTGCTTGAAATTCGCGTTCGCCTTGTCCACTTCCAAGTTTAAGACTTTTAACTGCAACTTCTTTACCACTAGGTAATACTCCTTTATGAACATAACCAAATCCACCTTGGCCTAGTAAATTAGATTGAGAGAAACCTTCTGTTGCTATTGATAGTTCATCATAGGTGAAAGTACTTTGATTGTGTCCAAGAGTTACAGCTTGTGGTGATGGTGTTGCACCAGTTGGACCTGTTAAGTTGGAACTGTCACTATGTGGACCAGACATAGGTTGTTGTTGTTGTTGTCCCCAATTACCATTTCCTTGTGTAGTCATATTTACTATATGATCTTGAGGTGTTCCATTGTTGTAATAATTACCATTACCTACACTATGCAATCACTTCTTTAGCTCATAAAGGATAATCAAATAGTAATTTTGTAAATTGAGTATTTTTTGTTCTTTAATGGAAAATGGGTACTTTTGTTTTTTAATTTAGAAAATATGTATTTTTAGATTTTTATTATAAAAATAGGTTTTTTGTTCATTCACATGAACCATTCATCATTCATACAAAAAAATTCATCATTCACACAAACCATTCAGCATTCACGAAAATAAATTCATTATTCAAAAGAACAATTCACATTTATCATTCACGTAACAAAAATACATAAATACAAACTTTTATAAAGTACTCTTTTAGCAAATTATAAAACTTTTTAATACCCTATTATCCAATTTTCTCATAATCAAACTAGCGGGTTTGATCCCACTAGGAAACGGATTTGAACATATGTGGATGAAATATTTTAAGGGTTGCTTATTTTGTAGAAAAAATCATTTTAAAATAGTTAAGGAAAAAATTAATTCAAAATAAAATATAATATAGCTTATGATTATTTTTTAATTTAGAATTGAGATTTTTCTATTTGTTGTTAAGGTTTTTTAAATTTTAATCGAAGATTAAATATCAAAATATAATCTATACTAATGATCACTTATTTTTTTAAGGTATCGTCGATATATTTTTACTTATTATTTTTCTTATCTTATGAAAACTATGTGTTTAATTTTTTGTTATGAGATCGTGAAAATTTCAACTTCTGCTCTAAATCCCATGGATATGGTATCAATACACATCATTAAGCTACAAATTATGATAGTTATGAAATCTAATGTAATAATGTACTATCTTGAAAATCTTCAAAGAATTATTAGAATTATTTACTAACTATGTAGATTCTTTTCTCATGTATTATTTTCACTTGCATAATACCGGAAATGACTTTACATCTACTAATTCATCGCCTCCGGTTACTCACCCATTCTTAAACTATTCGAATATAAGCACGCTTAAATGTGAAATTGGAAATAATCTATTAAATAGTCATACCTACACTATGCAACCTTCTAAAGTCTATGTCTTTTGCACATTACTAAATTTAGAGTTTTTATTTTTGTCAAACTAAATTTAAAGTTTTAAACCCCATATAGTCATTGAACTAATACAAATCACTAGACTAGAAATACTAATCTATTCAATAAATACTCTAATTGAGTTAAACATTTGATTAAATTACCTGTGGGAGCACCATAAGGATTATTATTGTAATAATGCATATGATTAACTTGAGGAGAATTTTTTTTCTTCTTCTTCTTGCAACAAATACAAATAAGCAATAGGATTAAAAGCAATAACCCTGCTCCTACAATAACTCCAACAATCAATCCAATATTAGGTTGATGATTACTATCTCCTGATGATGATGAATCTGAACCTCCACTACTCCAAGGAGGACTTATTGACCTAGTCGGCGAAGTTGAACCACCACCACCATCACCACCACCACCACCACTATCACTAGAAGTTCTATTCCCTGACGGTGGAAACAATGTAGAACCATCGTCTCTATTGTTACCATCATTGTTATCGTTGCGGTCATTGTTGACATCAGATGAAGGAGGAGATTGTGGTATTTGAGAAGGTGGTGATTGGTTTAACGGTGGTTGTGGTGGTGACGGTGGTGTTCCTGGAGTTGAGATTTCAGGTGAAGGTGGTGAAGGAGTTTGTGGTGGTGGGTTACTTACAGCCGGCGGAGATGTTGTTGTTGATGGTGGTGACGGTGGTGGTGATGATGATGTTTCTTGACTCGGTGGAGCAGGTGGTGGTGAAGAATTAACAGGCGGAGGAGCAGAAATAGGTGACGGTGGTGATGAAACAGGTGGTGTTGGTGGAGATGTATTATTTGACGGCGGCGAACCTGTATTAGTAGCTTCCGGGGCAGGAGGTGAATTCCCCGGCGAGTCCGCCATTAATTATAATGAAAAAATAAAAACTTTCTTAACGGCGGAGAAACCTTTTCTCCGATGATCTTTAAAGTAACAACCTTTATGATTTTTTAATAAAACTCGGAATTTTTGAAGAAATTAATCAAAAGAGAGATTTGAAAATGGTGATGATGATGACGACGACGATGATGATAGTTTCTCCTAAGAAGAAGGAGATTTGTTCTTACAAAAATGAAATTTTTTAACTATAATTAGAAGGGAGAGCATCTCTGTTTCTCTATTTTTGGTCTTTTCAAGAAACCCATAAGCCTCTCTAATTTTTGTTGTCTCTACTACTTTTGTATGTGTGCCGTTTGAAGTTTGAATATTGGTAACCATACCGGTTTAGAATGTAGTCCAACAAGTTTGAATAAACCAAAGATGTAATATTGGATTTAAAAATTTACACCATATTAAAACAATACATATTAGATTGGCTTCTTTAAGTTGATTGGCTCCTTGTTTCTACGCCATAAATTTGATCAAAGTTTTTTTTTATGAGGCTATTCTTGATGCAATATTGTTGTCTCTTGTATCGAGATCGATTTCGTCACTTTTTAGACGTTTAATGGTGTTCATGTTGGTTCTTATCAGGATCGGTTCTGAGTACAGCAAGATGAAACATTTGCCTATAGTCCCCGTTTGTATAAGTTCGGTCTCATATTTTATAGGCCTTTAAAATTTAAAATTTTATATATATAGTTGCTCCAAAAACAAATATATAAAATATTATCCTCAATATCTTTAATTTTGTTTTAAGCCCCCAAAATTTCAAAACCGGCCGTGATTCTTATGTTCCGAACAAAAAATCTTTGTCATTTCTTGAGAGATAAATTGTTCACCATGAGAGAAATCGGGGCAAAAATTCATTCTTCAAATTTTGTACTTGTTTGTTTGAATTCTATAGTTTTGTTGAAGTTCGGTTCATCTTCGATTGTTATGTCTTGTGTTTTGCTTTTTGATACTTTATTTTTGTGTTTTACTGTTGGTTTGTGGTATTAGTCTATTCTACTTATCTCTTTTCTTGAGTTTTAAGTGGTTGGACGGTTTATGGGCCTCTTTCGCGGTGTTTTTTTTGGCTCTAGGTTTATTAGTTTTGTGGCGCCTTATCCTGCCTGCGCCGCTTCTATTGCCTCTCCTCTTTCTGGGTTGCACCCTTGCTTTTGGTCGATGATTTTTCGTGGCCAGTCCCTCTGTCATGTTCTCTTGCTAGTCTTTAACTTCGGTCTATTGTCTTTGTTGTGAGGTCTTGGTTTAGGTTTCAGTGTGGTAGTTTAGCCTTCGCTAGGCTTATTGGTTGCTTGTTTTGTCAGCTTGGTTGTTTGAAATGGGTATATCAATAGAGTTTGGTATCTATGATTGATGGAATTTCTTTCTTAGTGTTAGCCTCATTGCTCTAACGTCAGTTTGAGATCCAAATATGTTGTTGTGGTTGCCTTTTGATCGTTATAATTTTTTCATGGTGTTTTTTTCGGTCTCCTCTTTCGAGATAGACCTTGCCTGTTTATGACCCTTCTATGGAGTTCTATATGCGTTTAGACTCCTTGACCGACTTTTCCTGTCTTTTCGTTTCTCTAGGAGGTTTTCTCTCTTAGCTATATGGAGGTTTCTAGTGTTTGGTCGGTCTTCCACGTTAGTAAAAAGTTTGGCTTGTATCGGTAGTTTTGGGTTGTTATTCTCAGTCTGAACTTTTTGCTNCTTTTTTTTTTTTTTTTTTTTTTTCTGTATCCCTCCTTTGTCTACCGTTCAGATTTGTATCTTCTAAAATTTTGAGCTAAGTTAGTCTAAATTTGCAGGCTTCATTTTGGTTCTTGGTTTGTTTTCCTTTTCATGTATATACTCTGCAGTTATTATCAATATATTTTGGAAAAAAACTAAATTCATAATCATATATGTATAAAAGATATTTATCAAATAAAAACTACTGAAGCTACGATTCAACCACTTGTTTATATCAAAATTTGCAAAGAACGAAAAAATGGAAAGATGATGAATGTAGTAGGATGTGAAACCAAAACCTTGGCTTGGGATAAACAAGATTTATAATCCTACATGAATAAAAAATATTCATAAAAAAAAAAATTAAAGCTAAGATTTATTTGTATCTAAATATGCACTAAAAAGGTGAAAAAGAGTAATCTACTACTCCCTCTCTTTCTAAATTATAAATATTTTAGAAATTTCATACAAATTAAGAAAACATCAATAATAAGCTATAAATGCGCAATTTTTTCAAAATTAAACATTTTCCCACGAAAATGAACCAATAGCAATTCAATAAATTTAAAATTTTCATTCAATCTTTCTTGAAATCTACAATTTCTAATTAATTATGCATAGAAAAACAAAAAATCTATCTTTTTGATAAATTTTCTAGGCATTTTATTTTATTAAAAAAATAGATTTTTTAATCAGCAATAAATGAGTTTTCTTTTTGGGAAATAAGGAATAAACGATCGGCGCTAGGAGAGTGAAACACCCCATCTCGGACACTAAGTCCGTAGATGGCCGTTTCACGCCCAAATCACTAAGTGATTCGAGCCAATCAGTCTGTTTTTAAGCCTTAGCCGTTTTTATGTAAATATTCATGTGAGGTTCGATTATTTTATTAAGCCTTAGGTAATTCAGAGAATAAATGATACCTTGAAAGAAAATAGTGATTTTATTAACTTAAACAGGATTCAATACAACTTGTTCATTTTCGGTATAAAGTCTATGAAAAGCCAATACGTATTGATCCTATAACTACACAGTCTTATACACCACTCTTCCTTCCGGCCTCTGTCTCGCGGTAAGCCACATCCTTCATGAAATCCCCTTTAGCCCATGAAACAGAAAGAGACATAATTAATCCAAAAATTACTTAGTGAGGCAATTTAGACTGCCTTAATCGTTTAAGTTTAAGTTTAATTCGATTCATTTTAATTACTCATTTTTCCGGATATCCAGACAGTCCATCGATCCAACCAAGGGTCTTGGTCGGACTGGGTAAGTTCTGGCAGAATCACCCGTTCCCTAGACAACTCGTCCCATCCGTCTCACCTTGAGTTCGGTCCAACAGACTATCCTGAAACCTGCATCTTTCAGTTGTTCTATCAGTTTTCGATATAGATAAGTGACCAAGCAAATATATTGAATGCGCATAACCAACCGCATGGATCTTCACTCATGGACTTAGCCGTTTGGAGTGACAGATCACCGGATTGGCTCAGAGATGGAGCCCTGGCTGGAGCCACGGTCCGATTGCACTCACCTTAGTCTTATGCGGGGAATTTTTTACCGAACCCGCCATTTTCCCACTCGGACTGACTAGACTCACGATCTTCCCGTCCCAATTCTTAGTCACGCCTAACTCTCGCTATTAATCCGCACCAAAATGCCTTAGTCGGTTTTAGAGATTTGTAGGTGGTCTCTGTATGCGCGGAAATGAGAACAAAGCACTCTATTTATAGAGTTTGGCCCATAACTATCCAAAACTGTCAAGCCAACTTATGCCTGTTCAAACTGGCGCGATTTTCTCGAACTGGTGCGAGTTGGCATAACCGCCCAACCGCCAAATTTCCCAGCTCGAGCTAACTGTCCAGCTAGTGTCTAGTTCACTAAGCTAGACCAGCTGACCTGAACTAGCTTGAGCTGGACTGAGCTAAGCTGAACTACAATCCAATTAATCCAGCTGCCTTAGCTCAATATTTCAGCTTTCTCGGGCTAGACCCGAGCCAATGAGCTAGCCCACGATCTTTACTTAGCCATTTGAACATTCTATGTTCCATGACTAAGTCTAACATTCGAATTCTCTTTTTCTAAGCCAAATTTGATTAGCTAAAACCTAAGGCTAAATTTTGGTTCGGATCACGAACTTTAAGAAGTTTGAGGATGTTACAGAGAGCCACCAGTTGCATGTCCTCAAGCTAGCGGCGCATATGAAGGAGAAGGACGAGCTAGAGTTTGCTTGGGAGAGAAAGGAGGATTATTATCCTGTCGTTAACACGATAGCTAACAACCACACTCAGTCTTTTTATATTTTAAATAGTAAAGTTATTGTATTTTTAATTCAGCAGTGCATGTCTTTAGTACTGATCTTATGGTATCCAAATTTAGATTTCTTTTGATGGAAGTAATATATGCCCGAAAAGAATCATAATAAAATTATCGTTTGTGGAGTTGATAGAGTGGAAGTGTTTAAAATGTGGAAATTGGCATTTAGATTTTTGGAAAAAATGCTTAATAAACATTTTTTCCACACATATATTATTCTTTATTTTAATACACCACTAACAATTATTAAAAAAGAAAGAAAAATTGGTCAATAACAAATAATATCCAAAAGTTACATGGTAAATGAAAATTAAAAGATAAAAATAATACATTTCAAAACTTAAATATAGTAAAACCTTTTTTTATTATAAATTAGAGGATTTTCATCAAATACCACAAAAAGAAATTTATATTTCAAAAATACTACACACTCCTAAATTTTCCAAAAATACCATTAAAATATTATTGTTCCAACTATAAGAAAATATTTGTTCCAAAATAGCACAAATTTAAAATTAAGATTAAAAGGTTTTAGAATTTAATTTTTTTGGTTTGGATTCACAAAATATAATTTAGAGTTTAATTTTGAAGGGGTGAATTTAGTTTGGGGGGGGGGGAGGGGAGGGTTAGAGTTTTTTTTCACTATTTGGATCACAACACACCGACCCAATAGTCAATTCCTGCATAATAGCAGGCAAATCCTACACTATCGTAGGCACGAATACTCGATCTTTGGTGGAGTGGTGCTACCTGTCTCATGTAGATTTATGAATGTCACAATGCCAAAGCCACTTCCCCGGGGGTTTAGAGTTTATTTTGAAATTTTAAGGTTTTTATTTTTTTGATAAAACACATTTTGTGGTATTTTTGGAATAATTTGGGAGTGTTTGATAATTTTGAAACATACCTCATTTTTTGTTGTATATTTTAGAATCCTCTATAAATTATGAGAGTTCTCAAAAATACCACAAAAACTAAGTTTATTCCAAAAATATCACACGCTCCCAAAATTTCCAAAAGTACCATATTTTTTCCCAAAATAATACAAAAATGTTTTTTTTTTCAAAAATACCACAAAATTGAAATAACTTTAAAACTTCAATTTTAAACCTAAAACCCCACAACCAATCTCTGTTCCCTTCAAAACTAAACCATAAACTCTATTTAGTGAACCTAAGCCCAAAATTTTAAATTTTAGTTCTTTAAAATTCACTTTTTATATTTATGGTATTTTAAAAACATTTGGAAGCGTGTGATAGTTTTCGAATTTTTGGGAATGTGTGATATTTTTAAAATTTAAACTATTTTTTATAATATTAAAAAGAATTCATCTAATTTATATAAAAAAATAAATTTATACACGTTACAATGTGAAAAGTCGATATTCTAGAAAGAACTCTCTATTCACTTTAACAAAAAAAAAAAAAAACTCTCTATTCACTATCTACAAATTACTAATTTTTAAATATTGCTTCCCTCCTAATCTCCTATATATATAAACCTTCGCGCGGCCCATGAGTAACTAAACAAACAATAACCACAATGAGTCACCAAAACACTGCCGTTTCAGAGATTCAACACCACGACGGCGTTGTATCATCTACATCGCCGGAATTTAATCTCATCGGATTTTCAAATTTCGTTAGAAACAATACAAAGTCCGATAAATTCAAAATTAAGAGCTTCCACCACATTGAATTCTGGTGCAACGACGCTACAAACATCTCTCATCGATTCTCATGGGGACTCGGTATGCGATTCTCAGCTAAATCAGATCTATCAACTGGAAACATGCTTCACGCATCTTATCTTCTCAGATCCGGCGATCTACGATTCCTTATCACTGCACCATACTCACCATCTCTCACTACAACAACCGTTACAGCTTCAATCCCAACCTTCGATTACATTTCTTGCCGTTCCTTTTCTTCTTCTCATGGACTCGGTGTAAGAGCTGTTGCAATTGAAGTAGAAGATGCAGAATCAGCTTTCTTAATTAGTATCGCTAACGGCGCAATTCCTTCATCGCCTCCTGTTTTCCTCAACGAATTCGTTACAATCGCTGAAGTTAAACTATACGGCGATGTTGTTCTTCGATACATTAGCTACAAAGACGGAAACACCGATAAATCAAAATTCCTACCAGGATTTGAATCGATAGACGACGATTCGTTTCCGCTAGATTACGGTATAATAAGGCTTGATCACGTCGTGGGAAACGTACCAGATAGGGCTGGGATTTTGAACCGACCCGAAAATTCTGAACCAAATCGAACCGAAATTTTTTGAACCGAACCGAACCGAATTACATTTTAATAACCGCACAAAAAAATTCAGTTTCGGTAACCAAACCGAACCGATAAGCCGAAATAACCGAATAAACAAAAAAGCGAACCGAATAAACCGAAAAAGACAAAAAAACCCGAAAAAACCGAAAAATAACCAAAATTTAACCGAAAAATAACCGAATAAACCAAACTTCAAAACCAAAAACCGAACCGAATAAACCAATTTCCGAACCAAACCGAACCGAAATTTTATTCGGTTCAATTCGGCACAAAATCCAAAAACCGAAAAAACCGACCCGAATTGAACCGATTAAACCGAATTCCCAGCCCTAGTACCAGAGATTGGTCCAGTGTTAACTTACATTGCAAAGTTCACTGGCTTTCATCAATTCGCAGAGTTTACATCAGATGATATAGGAACTGATGAGAGTGGTTTCAATTCATCAGTTCTAGCTAACAATGATGAAATGATTCTTTTACCAATAAACGAACCAGTTTATGGGACGAAGAGGAAGAGTCAGATTCAAACGTATTTGGAACATAATGAAGGTGTAGGTGTTCAACATCTTGCTTTGATGAGTCAAGATATATTTAAAACTTTAAAAGAGATGAGGAAGAGAAGTGGAATTGGAGGATTTGAATTCATGCCTTCTCCTTTGCCTACTTATTATCATAATTTGAAGAAACGTGTTGGTGATGTACTTAGTGATGAACAGATTAAGGAGTGTGAAGAATTAGGGATTCTTGTTGATAGAGATGATCAAGGGATGTTGCTTCAGATCTTCACTAAACCACTTGGTGACAGGTAATTAAAACTATTGACTATTGTTACTATAGTAATTCCTTAAAACATTATAAAAAAGTTTAAATTCCAAAAATACCACACATTTTTAAAAATTTTGAATATGCCACACTCTCAAATGTTTCAAAAATACAACACGCTTCCAAAAGTTCCAAAAATATCACACTCTCAAATGTTTCAAAAATACCACAACATAAAAAGTGAATTTTAAGGGTTTAGAATTTAAAATTTGGGGTTGAGTTCAGTAAATAGAGTTTAGATGTTTAGTTTTGAAGGGAATAGGGTTTGGTTTTGAGTTTTAGGGTTTAAATTTGACGTTTTAAAACTATTTCAAATTTTGTGGTATTTTTAGATCAAAAACATTTTTATGGTATTTAAAAAAAATGTGATATTTTTGGAACTTTTGAGAGTGGAATAAACCTAGTTTTTGATGGTATTTTTGAGAATGTCTTACAATGAGAAATTCCTTGAAACACCATCAAAAGAAGTTCAAATTCCAAAAATACCACACACTTCCAAAAGTTCCAAATATACCACACACTCTCAAATGTTCCAAAAATACCATAAACAT
Source organism: Iberis pinnata (assembly GCA_900406425.1). NCBI lineage: Eukaryota > Viridiplantae > Streptophyta > Magnoliopsida > Brassicales > Brassicaceae > Iberis > Iberis pinnata. The sequence goes on along the minus strand of OVBE01006710.1, from coordinate 5,314 downwards.
AAAAAGTGATTTTTAAGGGTTTAGAATTTAAAATTTTGAGTTTGAGTTCACTAAATAGAGTTTATGGTTTAGTTTTAAAGGGAGTAGGGTTTGGTTTTGGTGTTTTAAGGTTTAAATCTGAAGTTTTAAAGCTATTTCAATTTTTATGGTATTTTTGAAACAAAAACATTTTGGTGGTATTTTTGGAACTTTTGGGAGTGTGTAATATTTTTGGTGGTATTTGTGAGAATTCTTCTTATACAATTCACTACATGTTATTTTTTAATGAGAAATTCGTTGAAACACCACCAAAAGAAGTTCAAATTCCAAAACTACCATACACTCCCAAAAGTTCCAAAAATACCACACTCTCTCAAATGTTCCAAAAATACCACAAACACTCAAATGTTCCAAAAATACCACAAACATAAAAAGTGAATTTTAAGAGTTTAGAATTTAAAATTTTGGGTTTGGGTTCACTAAGTAGAGTTTAGGTTTTAGTTTTGAAGGGGGTAGGGTTTGGTTTTGGGGTTTTCGGATTTAAATTTGAAGTTTTAAAGTTATTTCAATTTTGTGGTATTTTTGGAACAAAAACATTTTTGTGGTATTTTTGGAAATTTTGGGAGTGTGTGGTATTTTTGGAATAAACATAATTTTTTGTGGTATTTTTGAGAATGTCCCTTTTTTAATCATATATTTAATATTTAAATTAGAATTATAGTGCATGATGTATAAGTAAATTAATCTAATTTAATAGTTTTAAAATAACTTAAAAGTTAGAGACATTCTCAAAAATACCACCAAAAACTAAGTTTATTCCAAAAATACCACACACTCCCAAGAGTTCCAAAAATACCACAAAAATGTTTTTGTTCCAAAAATACCACAAAAATTGAAATAGGTTTAAAACTTCAAATTTAAATCATAAAACCTCAAAACCAAACCCTACCCCCTTCAAAACTAAACCCTAAACTTTATTTAGTGAACCCAAACCCAAAATTTTAAATTATAAATCCTTAAAATTCACTTTTTATATTTGTGGTATTTTCGGAACATTTGAGAGTGTGTGGTATTTTTGGAATTTTTGAGAGTGTGTGGTATATTTGGAATTTGAAGTTCTTTTGATGGTGTTTCAAGAAATTCTTCTAAAAGTTATGGTTGTGCATCAAAAAGAAATCAGAAAATTTAAAATAAATAAAAAAACCCGTGATGCCACATAGTAAACCAATTCATTTTAAAAATCAAATATATATAGATATAGTGCTGATACATAGGACTAAAATGTATATATTTTAATATGAAGACGAAGCAAATCTCTCCTAATTTTTTGGTTAAAATGGTTTGTATTCCTTTTGTTNCCCAAAAAAAAAAAAAAAAAAAAAAAAAACTTGTAGAATCCTTTATCCATTAGATAAGTAAAAAAGAAAAAAGATTTTGATAAATCTTGCATGAATTCTCAAACCAAACAAAGTTATAAATAAAGTTTTAGTATGTTAAAAAAACAAAAAGATCTTAAGAAAGAAACATGAATCGAATTCATGTTTAGGAAAATCAACTTGACTTCAAAAGTCAAAACGAACTTCTAATTGTTTGAAAAATCTTATGATTCATCACTTTTTCGTCTTCATCTTCATCAGTTTCCTCCTCGATCTCTATGTATTTTTAAGTTAACTTTATCTATAAGAATCAAAGACTCTGATATCATGTAAATTTAATAATATAAACTAACTTGTTTATTGAAAACTCATAGTAAGATATTTATATATAGAGATCGATATCTTCGACTTTCTATATTTTAGAGAATTCTATAATTTTAACTAAAATATAATATACACTATGATTATTTATATTTTATTGTGTATATTTCCACTATCACTTTAATCCCTAAACGAGCATTATGATTATGACTATGTTCATAGGCCAACGATATTTATAGAGATAATCCAGAGGATAGGATGCATGAAGAAAGATGAAGAAGGTAAAGTTTACCAAATTGGTGGATGTGGTGGTTTTGGCAAAGGCAACATTTCTGAGCTTTTCAAGTCGGTTGAAGAATATGAGAAGACTCTTGAATAAGGAACTACCTAAAAAGGGTGTACATTATAATTATGTAAAAATAAATGGTTTGTTATTAAAGATAACTAGTTGGAATCTTCTACTTGGAATAGTCTCAAAAGCCTCCTATTCTAATCCAAAGCAGTTTATATTACTTTTGACATTGTTCCTTTCTCTAAGCCTCCTATTCTTGCTTTTGCTCTTAATATGGATACAAGAGTTTTCTTTTTGGGAAATAAGGATTCTTATGAGGTGTTATTGGTTATATGAGATTTTAATGGATTTGTAAATCATATGATTTTGAAATCATATGATTTTGAAATACCATGATTTAAGCTTATATTTGGTCCTCTGTAATTTTAGCTTTAAAACACTTCCAAATCCACTAAGATACAATATGAATTTTAAAATCCAAATACAAATCATTAAATGAATAACACTGGATTCCAATTAGAATTTACAAATCATTCAACGAATAACACGTGATTTCATTTATGATTTACAAATCATTAAACAAATAACACGTGATTTCACATAGATTTTAAATCTATTAAAATCTCATAAACAATAACACCCCCTTAGTCAAGTTGTTGAATGCAATAAATGAGTTTTTTTTGGGAAATAAGGAACAAAATGGTTATCTCATAATTTGATGTGTCTTAATGGAGAATGATGATGTGTCATGAGATGAGAACCTTAGATGTCAAGCCCTTGTGAAACACAAAGTCTCTTTTTATATACTCCCTCCGTTTCATTATGTAAGTAGTTTTGCTTAAAAGCGCAGGTATTAAGAAATTTTAACTTTTCTTAAAAGAGTAATAATAAGTTAGAGATATTATTATTTTGTTGGTGGGGAAACGGAAAAAGTTAGAGAGAGATTATTGCATATTATTTTGATTTTAAATTTTTAGTAGAATATTATTTATTTAAATTATTTTATTGCTTTGGGATTTGAGAACACTTTATATTATGAAACAAACCATTTTGGCTAAAACTACTTATATTTTGAAACAGAGGGAGTAATAGATTAGTAGACCCCTTTCGTGCAGATGTGTGAATTGAGTTCAGTGCAGGTGCAGAGGTAAGACTTTTTCTCTTCAGGAAGGTTCCTCACTTCAGAGTTCTTGTTTACGGTGGAGATGGAACTGCTGGTTGGGTATTGAATGCCATAGACAAAACAAATTTTGTCTCTCCTTCCGCGGTTGCTATCCTGTCTGCTGGAACCGGGAATGATCTAGCCCGAGTACTGAATTGGGGTGGTGGTTTGGATTCTGTTGGGAGACAAGGAGGCTTATGTGCAATATTATAAAATATAGAGCATAATGTTGTCGCTGTCCTTGATCGCTAGAAAGTATCGATTCTAAATCAACAAGGACTGCAATTGCAGTCACCAAAATATATGAACAATTATATTGGTCAGTTAAATTCAAAACCCTTCATTTGTAACTTCTTTTTTGAACATAATACTCTCTGGATTAAAATTTGCATTCAACATGGTACTTTGCAATTGAAATATATACTAAAAGTGTATAATAACATGGCACCTTGGAAAACTTCAGGTTATATTTGAATTCTATCTTACTTAGAGACCGGTAATATAACTAACAAAACTTGCGCTTTATTTATGATTTAGCTTCATGTTATATATTTTTAGTTTAAGGTTTAGTTTAGATATCAAAGTTCAATTCTTTTGTGTGTAAAGATTAAATTTAGTTTTCTGATATTTTTGGAAATTATTTTTGGTAGTATTAGTGAATTTATTTTAATAATGTTCTTGAAACACAAACTAAATTTTTTTTTTTTTGATAATTTTCTTAGATTTGATGTATTATAATATAAATAATGTAACCAAAACAAATTGGGAACCCAAAAAACAACTAATGTTATTAATATTTTCTAAAATATTAATAAAATTATTTTCAACTATCTTAAAAAATATTAGGGCTGACGACTTATTTTCTTCTCGGAAGTATCATATATCATCAGATGCATCCAAACTTAAGACTTAGTGTTATTTAACCATGTTATGAAACTTAAATATTTAGATACTCCATATTAAATCTTATAAGCTTATAAACCCCTCATAACAAAGTTATAAACCAGAATACACCCGCCTATTGGTTTAGTTGGTTTACTATTCTTAAATAATCATTTGGTTTGACTAAACCGGGGATCTAATTTAGCTAAAAAAATTATTACAAAAACATCAAAAATTATTAAAAAAACTATAAGTAATTCACAAAAAATTACAAAAAATTATAAAATTATAAAATCATAAAAATTATAAAAATATATAGAAAATTATAAAAATAGGGTTAATTTGTGATATGCCAATAACTTTTACAAAATTAGCTCACTGTACATTTCTGTGTATAATTAGATTGTTGGTAACAATACAACACCATTATCTCTTTTCTCTCCTTGGTGTGGAGTACACTCGCTTAGATATGTCATTCTCTTTCTCTATCTTTTTTTTACCCTTTCATTCTTTTTTAAAAATTAAGATTTATAATTCAAATAATCAAATCATAAAACCTTATTTAAAAAATCACAAAACTTTTTATGAATCCAACAAGACTAAAATTATTTAAAACTGATTTATATTTTTTAAAAAGTGAATAGTGAATTTGGTCAATGAATATAAACCCAAGAATAGTTGGACTACTGAACATAATAGTCGGACTACTAAACATAATAGTCGGACTACGAAAAATAATAGAAACCCAAAACCCCCAAAATAGAAACTCAAAACCCAAAAATATAAACCTAAAACCCAAAAATATGAAACTTATAAATTTATGGATTTATGACAAACCCCAAAATATAAACCCAAAACCCCAAAATATAAACCCCAAACCCCAAAATATAAACCCCAAAATATAAACCCCAAAAATATGAAACTTATAAACTTATGAATATAATATAAACTTAAAACCCCAAAATATAAACCATAAACCCCAAAATATAAACCCAAAACCCCAAAATAAAGATACAAAAAGTTGGATTAGCAATAANATCCAAGACCAAGAACGATGTCTACTTACTCCAAGACTCAAGAAGCTACAAGAGATGTGATGTGAGTAGAGGCAAGAAGCTAGCCGCAAAAAGATCATCATTAATAGGAGGGTTCAAGTTGCTTCTCAACAAGACTCACAAGACTTATTACTTTGTTAGTGGTGACCACAATACCTGCAACAACCACAACATGAAGTTCTCTCTTTCACCTATAATGTAAGATTGCGTTTGAGACAAGCGCCATGACTCAGTTTCATCATCAGAT
>OVBE01006709.1:0-12766 GCA_900406425.1 Iberis pinnata | reverse complement strand
GGATCATCTGAATTCTTAATAAGAAATTCTGTCGGAATATCGATTATTGCTTGTCCATTGTTAGGTTCAGAAATCTTCCCATCACCAACAGCTAGTAACCATTTGGAAAATGCATCAATTTCTTTAGCTTCTTCCGCGCTCAACCCCTTGTTAAGAAGTCGCATATTCTTTGTAAGCTTTAAGATTTTGCAATGTTTCCATAAGTAAGATGAATTTAGAGAAGAAAGAACAATCTCAGCCCTTCCAGCACCTGGTATAACAGGAAGAATCTGTCTAAAATCGCCACCAAATACTATAACTTTCCCACCAAAAGGTTTATTATCTTGATTCTCTACTATATCACACAAACTTCTATCCAAAGTTTCAAAACAAAACCTAATCATCATAGTCGCTTCGTCCCATATTATAAGTGACGATTCTTTAATCAATTTAGCCATATCCGATTTTGGTGTGACTCTACACATTGTAAAATCGTTCGGATTGACTGGAATTCCAAATCTTGAATGGGCAGTTCGTCCACCTTCCAACAAAAGAGCTGCAATTCCTCTTAAAGCTACATTAAGTACAATAGATCTTGTACACCTAATCGCCGCAGAAAGCATTTTCCAAATAAACGTTTTGCCGGTGCCTCCAAAATCATAGACAAAAAATGCCACCTTGATTATTTTGAACTCCTACCATTATCTCATCATAAATCGATTTCTGTTCACCAGTCATTAACTAAATCCATTCTGTGTGCTCTCAAATAATCACGATCATAGCTAGTTTCATCGACAATAAACCGCTTAGAAGTATCTCTACTTTCTTCTGATGGTTGAGGCATAGTTTTGAAAAATCTCAACGCGGTACCGTTTCGTAAGAGAAATTCATTAATTTCTTGTAGGGCATAATTATTTTCTCTTCATCAGTCAATATAAGATCTGTTTAACAACAAAGATTTTAAAAACGACTTCTTGTTACGTAAAAGAAAAAATAAATTTAAATAAAGGACATAAATCATATACTTACTATGATTGTCGAATTCATTATTTTTCTTAAGTTTAACGTCCTCCGATAAATATTTCCATGTATTTTCCCAAACTTCTTCTGGTGTTGTAAAAGATGCAGTTAAAAGCATCATAGCAAATAGATTTCTAAGCGTATCAGCAAAACACCAAAAACTCGCAGATATGATGCTTTCCACAAAAGCATTATCATTCTCAAGAATACCACGAGCTAAACATGCTTATTTATAAGTAGAATAAACTACATCCTTATAGGTTCTCAATTCTTCAAAGATTCTAGGACCTTTAACTATAGTCAATAGTATTCTCATATAATATGCTTCTTCTATATGACGTGGAACATAGTTAATCCTCCCAATAGCAAATCCTCTTTTCCTTTCTTTGAATACCTGGAAGATGAAAAGATAGCTTATTGACTGCTGATGTTCGGAAATGAATTGGAAACTTCAACAATCTCCATGCTGCTTCCGAAGCGGAAACATATTTGAAATTCAAAATAAAAGCTTTTGAATACAAGTCATTCAATCTAGAAAATATTAAAATATAAGTTTCCAATAAGTTTATCATACCTGCAATCAAAGTACTCTTTTATTTTGTTTCTAGCCTGATTTCCATTCGACGGTCCACCTTGCTCGAGAACAACTGTTACTTTATTCGATCCTTTATTAANATAAGTACTTAATTGAGCCGGATTGGTTACACCATTCTACATTTATGTGAGATTTATATCGTAGAGATAATTCCTTGTTGTAAGGAACTCCATATATTTGTTATCTAACTTAATTCCATTTTTCTCTACAAATTCTCATGTATCACGACGCCGATAAATAGGAAAACCGTCTTTATCAATTGTGGTCATATTTGTATGGTGTTGGGAGAAATTCTTAGTACACAACCCATCTTCCATACATGAGTTTGAAGGATTAGTCAAACCACATGGCCCATGAATCATACAATCTTTGACAACTTCGTATAGTTCAGGCTCTTTATCTCTATTAGAAATTTCAGCACATATTTTATTGCCGATATCATCAGATGTCAGAAACTTACATATAGGATCCATAAATAATAATATGTGAGCATGCACCAGAGCTCTTTTTTGAAACTCAATGGTATACATAGCTGTTTAATCCAAAAAAAAAATTATATATGTGAACATGTAAGTTAGGGTCAACCATATATTTTATGATAACATACAAACTATTGAAATATAAGTTTAATTACACATACCGGAAGATGTTTTTCCAAAGTGTTTGTTATCTGTCAAATCTCTCATAAGAGAATCAAGCTTCATCAGCATAAAATGTCTGGTCTATCATCATAATTTAATTTCTTTTCTTGGAGATATCTAGAAACTTCAGACCACCTAGGATTACACGTGAATGTGATGAACAATCCGGGAAACCGAAATGCTTACATGTAACCACTTCATCGTAATATTTTTGCTGCATATACCTAGGACCACCAACAAAAGTAGCTGGAAGCAACATTCTAGTTCCTTGTGTACTCATATCAGTATTTCCTGCTTTGAAACTATCTTTAATCGATTGATAATTTCCTGCTCTAAGGCTTGACTGGTTGTTTCTAATATAACACAACCTATGATAATGTGAACGAAAATATTGTTATCATCAAATTAACAAATAACAATATTGTCACCAAAACATGTTCAATCATAATATTGTATACAAAAGAACAACCTGCTTGCTTCAATGGATGTGTAAGCATCAACCAAAAAGTGTTGAAATAGTCTTTTGGATTGAAGCAAAGTATGACATTCATTTCGTCTTTCTTGTATTCTAAAAGTGTAAGACTGTCTCATACTTATCGTTTTAAGCTTTTTATTGAATTTGGCCCCATTAAATCCTTTCTCTATGCCAAGTCTAAATCTGTCTTCTCCATAAGGAAAAGTAGTGGATATTGTAAAGCCAAATACGAAACATGTGTTTCGTTTATCCTATGAAAATTACCAGGCTTTTCTTCTAGAATAATGTCACGCCTAGGCATATCTGGAACAAAAGCACCTGGAATTAGGGCAGCAACTTCGGAAGCAGTTGGCATGCTATAAATTCTTCCATTCTTTCATTTTCTATCGAAAACAATTCTCATATGAAAAGTTTCGTTTTCATTCTCATTTGGCACCGTGAATCGATCTCTTGTTGAACGAAATATCTTCGCGTAAGGATTAAATTCGTTTAACATTTTTATTAAATTTTCAATTATTTGAGGTCGTAGTTCTCCTCTCTTCTTTGGATCAGTATTTGACCGTTTACTATAAAAATAAAATAACAAAGGGTTAGATATTTAATAAAACGACATTTTTAAAATTTTTTTTTCATAAGTAAGATCAAAGACAACAATACCTTAGGATAGTAGCTCGATTAACAACCTCATTAATTGTATCAACAATATATAGTTGAGAGAATTATGGATAATCATTATAATGTGGTTTTAAAAGGGTGATTGGCAGAGCTTTTTTCAATACGTTACGTTGTATATGCGCTTGTGCAACGCCAATCAAAAGAAACTCACACGTGTGTGTTGTGCTTTAATAACTGTTTCTAAATGTTATCTCATAACACTCCATCAAGGAGTGTTTGGTTGCTTTTTTTTCTTTGAACGTAGAGTTTTTTTAAAAAAAAAAAGATATAAAAATTATATTAGATATTTTTTTCAAGTTTGTTGATCCAATTGTAACAAGAAATTATTAAGTTTGCTTAATATCAATAAAAAATATTTTTTGATTTGAATCAAAATAAAATATACCATAAATTAAATTTAAAATAACAATTATAAAATACTTTCAATATAAGATTAATAACTTAAAAATCTTATAAATTCAAAGTTCTTTTTTCTACGATTATTGTTTCTCAATTCATCAAATATTTACCTTAAACATGTAAGTTTTGTTTCCCAATTTGTGTCTGAATTTTTTTTTTGTTATATATTTTATTTGATCATTGCATATTAAAGTTTTACATATCATAATTAAAATTTATTATCTTCCATGAATGCATCTAACTTACGTTTGTGCACATAAGATAAGATTATGTTTTGTTTATGAGTGATTTACCATAAGAGATTACGTGCCTACAGGTGATGCATATATAGTGAGTATTCGAAACAACACCGCATATCATATTTGGAGAACTCGTAGATAAACTTTAAAAACTCTTATTTAGTTTTAAACTCTTTAATAATTTTATTGACTTATTTTATGAAAAATAATTTAGTTTTATATATTTGAAAATAATTTTTTTTTCTCAGCTTCTGCGCTCAGCTCCCGCTCTCAGCTCCCGCTCTCAGCTCCCGCTCTCAACTCCCGCTCTCAGCTTCCGCTCCCAGCTCCTATTTTAGTTGCATTCAGCTATTCCCTTCTTCACCACTTTACCAATCGTAGCATAAGCTACCCATCCAGTGATAGTTTGCTCCTTGTAACTGAAACATTTTAGGTCCACGTCCCTTAGACATAGATATATCAACCTTTCCATCTAGGGATGTAAAACCAAAAATCATGTTGTAAACCCGAATATGCTCACGAAAATGTCTACTCATTTCGTCATATGATGTCAATAGATGTTGCATAACTTTAGGAGGTGGTTTGAAAAATGGTAGCTTGACTGTTCCAGATGAACAACACATGGTAAATGAAGGATTTGCTTGATTTCTTTTGTTGTTAACACGCTCGTCATACCACATAAACGCACCACAAAATGATCATTCATATGTTGGGTCTTCATGATCTAAATAACCTAAAATTAGAATTAAATATATCATAACAAAGATCATGCTTAAATAAACAACATAAGTTAATGAATTTGAAAATAAAACATTTAATACCTTTTTGAGTTTGGTCATCTATGTTAAATTTTTTACGATTAGCGAAAACCTTATGAAATACCAAAGCCATTTGTTTGACTCTCTCATTTGGAAGCGAGTTTAGATGATCATTTTCACCATCTGAATCATCAGTTAGTGTATCTTCTTCTGTATCGTAATCTAATACAAACTCACCAAAATTTTGCCATTCTCCTCCTTTAAGAAAGTAGATTATTTCACAAACGCTTATATTCACACAAAATATAACCATACATTTGTTTATTATAATTTGTAAATATATAAATAACTAACAAATTACCTTTAGTTTGATTAATGAAATCATTAATTGTTACAATAGATGGTCCAGATATGTCATCTAAACTTTTACTAATGCGATCATATGAAGCGGTTCCTCCATCTACAAAACCAAAAAAGTACAATCACTAAAACATAAAATTTTAGTAAATATTTTCTTCGTATAAACCAATAAAGTTTAAACCTTTGGATCGAGCTTTGGTATATGATTTATCCCTTGAATAAGGAACACCCGTCGTTGATTTGAACAATTACCGTGAGCTGACTCATGAATATTTGTTATATTCTCTAATATTCCTCTCTTGACCATTTGCTTTATTTTTGAAACCTGATCGGTAAAAGGGGAATGCTTCCGAATGTAATTGTTAATTGAACCATCATACAAAGGTTGAACGTTATCTTGTTCAACATTTTCGTCATTTGCTATATTTCTTACCAACTTCTTAGTCCTTCGCATTATCAGAATAACCTGAGAGAAAAAGAACAAAATTAAACTACTTTCGAATAGCAATTCCAGAAGAAACAAGATATTTGTAAATATGGCAATAATGTTTTCTACGTATTTTCTAGTTCTTTAATGTTTTAAGAAGACATCAAAAGCGTATTTGTTCTTTTCAATTCTGATGAACAAAATTACGTATTTAATCCATTTTAAATAAACCATAACAAAGAATATCGTATAATCAGTTATGATATGTTTAACAGTTTTAGTTAAATATAGATATCGTTTCTACTATTATTATGTAACTGATTTACATATAAGGTAACTGTATTATAAATTAGGTTATAAAAACATATGAAAAATATACAATTGAATAGGTTTTAGAAAACATTTTTTATGAAAGGTAAGAATTCAGTTATAATAAAATGTAGTTATGGATACTATAAAAATACAACAAAATATACGTCCTAAAATATTAAAATTAGTTAGTAATTTTAAATTTAAGTTAATTATTTTTAAATTTACTATCTTAACTATATCAACCATATACATACAAAATTATATATAGTTGAAATATAAAATATATATATAGAATTTACAAATTCTTAAAAAGTAAAACATTCTTGATAAGTATTCATTTACTTAGTAATGATCATCAAGTAAAAATATAACGATATTCGTCTAAATTGTTATGATCTATAGATTCATTTATTACGTAGCAAATTTACTATATTGACTATATGGAACATATATATAAAAAATTATTAATAATTTGTAATTGATATATTAATTAAATTATTAAAAATTAATACATTCTTAAAAAGTAGTTATTTACTTACTAATGATTAATATAGTAAATATATAATAAGAGAAAACTTTAAAAAGAGTTGAAAAAATAGTAGAAATCAAATTAGTTACGAATAAAATAAAAAAAATAAAACAAATTCCACTAGAAATAAAAAGGTTCAACATTAATCAATAGGAAGATCTAATCCAACTCATTAATTGGGCGAAAGTTTTTCGGAGTAGCAGAATCATCTTTTTCTTCATTTTCTAATTTCTCGATCTTAACATCCAGGAGTTCTTTATTTTCAGTGCACTGTTTCTTTGTAGTTGAAGATTGAGATCCTTGATCCATCTCACTTTCTAATTTTCTTTTCGACATTGGGTTTTGATCGCTTCGATCAGTTTATTCCAATGCTCTTTCACTATTAGTTATCATCAAACACACCTTAAACCAAAAATAAACAACAATAAACCACGTTAGATGTTACGATATTTTTACATATTACGAATACTATAAAAGATAAGAACCTGATCATCACGTATGACTAATGGATAAGTCCCGGAACCAGATGATGTTACATCTTTTATGGACAAGTTGGTAGACAATAAACGTGAGACCTTAAACAAATCCTTATCACGAGTAACGTTATCCGACTCGATATTCACGAGAAAATCAAACGCTTTACCAACCAAAGACTTTATTGGTTCCGGTAAATTTTCAGGATCTTCGATCTATTTAAAAATGAATTATTAGTTAAACATATAATTAATATCAACAATTATAAGCTACAGATTATTTATAGCTTCAAACAAACGTACATTTAAAATTTTTAGTTATGATAGCTCAAAGACCATCCATAATTAAACTACAAATTGTGTACCTCTTCAAAACATACATTCAATAAAGATGTTGTGCTATAACCAATAATTTCCGTGGCAACACTATCAAATAGGACATATTTAATATCACTCGTTTGATCCGCAACTTGAATATGAAGCTTATACCTTCAAATCAATAATCAATTATACGATAAAATTAACGAATACATCATTATTAAAAAACTAAAACAACAATTTAAAGTCAACATTTAATTAAAAAATACATTACCTCGCCCCTCACATTTGTAACAAATTTGTCACAGGTTTTACATTTTCATTCCTTCTTTTTAGTACCATCAACTGATTCTTTTAAGATAGCTTGATCTTGAATTTTTGGATTACATGCAACGTAAAACCATGACCAATCTGTGTTAATCTTCATAATGGTACAATTAATCTTAAATTGTATCACCTATGTTTATTCTAAACGATATAAGGTAAAACATTAATTAGTTTAGACATCAACTATATAAAAAAGTCAGGCATTAATTTCTAGCATTATAAAATTACCTATTTTGTTTCTTTTATTTCCAAAACAGTTTTTCTCTCATAATCTCCTTCATTGAAGGATGAACCAACATATTTTTCTTCTTTAGGTTTACTTTTCAAGATTGCTAATGACATTCCATCATTTGGCAACCTATTCACTCACCATAAATAATTTACCGCACAAACACATTTTATCTATATATTAAATGTTAAATCAACTCAATAGAGAAAGTCAAAATTTAATTTAAACTTACTCGCTAATAAAACTTAAAGCATCAGGCACTATTAGATTAACAATCATCTTTGATACATTAGACGCATTCTAAATGCTATAAACACCTATAATAAAAGGCCAAATGTTATATATTAAAAATTTTCTTGATATTATAAATAAATCGGTACATAATATGGTTAATATTAATAATCTTAGATACCTTTCCAATTCTTGATTTTAGCAAACCGTAAAATCATAACCAAGTTTTGTCCTTTTTTTTTCTTCAGCTTCCCTTACAATTTCATCAGCATATGATCCCTACAAAGTGCATACCAATCGATTATCACTTTAATTTTTTAAAAAGGGATTTAAATTTACAAATAAAAAGCATATTCATTATATAAGCATATTCATTATATAAGATTTTCATATAAGATTCGAGTACAAATACATCTGATTCCTCATTTTGAAATCGACTTTCCTTCTCGTTATCTCATTTGAAGTTATAACTTCCAATATTTCCATACTAATTACTTGCCCGATCACATCTATATGAATCAATATGATATGTTAAAGTATATAGTTTCAAAGTTTTTGAATTTGACCACAACTAACCAATAAAAAAAGAATCATTAAGACTTCCATTGAGTATGGTTTGATAAGTAACAAAATTGAAAATTAAATTATCGCTACTTATGTCCGATTGGATATCTTTGACAATAGTCAAAACAACTAAATTCATTCTAAATTCTTGATTGGTGCTCTTGAATTGTCCAGAATTTTGGAATATCCCAAAATTCTGAATGGTCTTCCACACACCAACCCCCAGCTTATAATCAAAACGTGTAACCAAATCACGTTTTATTGAAACTTGGATTTTAGTTCCCTATTGAAAAGATCAACATATTCGTTAGTAGTAGCATACATAAAGTGAACACACAATTGAAATATGTACTATATATAAAACGTACCTCTTCACCACACAAGATTAATTCCAGGGATTTCGTGTTATTTTGGGTCTAATTATGGAGAACCCTCACCTTAATACACCAATCCATCTTGAACGCTTTCACTGATTTCAATGGTGTAACTTTCATTCCTGACATTGTTAATACTTTTTAAAGTATAGATCATCAATAAAATCTCAATATCGAGTGCAATATTTTAGACTTTTTAGAAAATACACAATTAATTTTTTCACTGTTAGGAACTATATATACTAAATTGTGAAAATATTCTAGAGAATATCTAGAAAGTAATATTATATATTATCACCACTTTAGAATTATATGTATTTTGCCAAATCTATAATATTAAAATTCATATATGGTAAATATATTATCAGGAATATTACTTAGTTCAAAATATCTTTAAAACAAATATAGTTAAGATTCATATTTATTAACAATAATTGTTATTGATACAATTATTAAATCGCAACAAACATAAAAGGCATTTTCATTAATATTAGCATTTTTAAAAATCGATTATTGTTAATAATCTTAAGAAAATATTGTCACATAATAAAAAATACCTTTTTAACTAAATCATAACAACAATTCTTTAAATATATTATACGATAAGCATAATAAATATATACAATTCTTAACGAACCTATAACAAAATAATGCTAGAAAATCTCTAAAATATATTTGGTCCATTATCTATGTTATTAATTCGTATATGGAAAATATATGTTAAGGAATATTCCCTGTTTCAAAATATAGGTTAAGACAAATATAGTTAAGCTCTCATATTTTTAGCAAGATTTTATTAATCGAATTACCAAATCGCAACAAACATAAAAGACATTTTCATTAATACCACATGCCATCCAAAATTGTTTATTGTTAATAATCTACACAAATATAATCGTTTTTATAAAATATACATTTTTTTGACTTTCGTATTTACCTTTTTTTTTTTTAATATCCTTTGGTATCATTTTAATCGTATATTGATGATTTTACCAATTCTAAAAATGACAACAAACCAATTTTGCTAAGTGTTAGGTGGTTGATATTGAAGAATATTTTATTGTATATGAGAGAAATTAATATTTTAAGAATTTGTATTGGTTTATTATAATTATTTAATTAGAATGGAATATAATAAAAAGCTAAATAATTAAAAAAAGAATTATCATTATTTATTCGATTTAATTATGGTAACAATAATCTTAAAGATAAAATAGAATAAAACATAGAAATATAAAACTTGAAAAATCCCGAAAAATACTAATAAAACATCTATGATTGAATTTCTTAATTCTTGCTTGGAAATCCCATTTTATCATAATGAACATCTGAAATATGAATCTCTGCTAGCCACGATTCATATTCTTCTTTCTTCTTTTGTTGACGATCTCATTCTTTTAGAAGGTCAAAATTTTCTTCACTTGCTTGCATGTTCACAAGTTTAAATAGGAATTGGATCTTTCCTTCTTTTTCGCAATTGTTAACTTATATCCTTGTGTCTTTTCATACGCCTCCATATACTCCTTCATGCGGAACATTTGACATTTTCAATTAGCTTATGTATCTTTTTGGCTTTTTTTAACCGCCTTTTGCACCATTGCAAAAGCTTCGAAATCCCTATTAGTCATAGATGCCTTTTTTTTAAGGTTCTATATAAAATCATCATAGTTCAAACAATGAAATATAACATTTAATATTAATAATACAATATATCTATACTATTAAAATCGAACACGATAGATACATAGCTAAATATTTAGCTTTTTCTTCCATTTGTTTTTCAATGATTACACATTTTTCTTTGGTATCATTTGATGGATCTATTGTCTATATTTTTTTAATAAAATGAAGCATAGTAAAAATAAAGCCAAAAATATAGAAAAAGTTGTCATCGTATATGGCAAAGTAATATTTTTTTACTATAACATTTTCGTGAAAAACATAGAATAAACTACTTTAAATTACATATACGTGAAACATTGTTAGCTGCTTTTTGAACTTCTTCTTCACTTATGAAACCTTGACCTTTTGTTTTCATTTGATTGATTCATTCTCTATATACAAAAATAAAAAAAACTAAATATTAAAAATGGACAAAAGATTGTGATTATGGTATTAAAACTAAGATCTCAATATAATAGAATTATATAACATTACAAACGATTAAAGATAACAAACGATGAAATATAATAAAACAGTATAGATAAAAAAACGTGCAAAATGTTTAGACTTCTATGAATACAAATTAAAAAATCATGGAAAAAAGAAAACGTATTAAAAACCTAAAACTGATAAAAAACAATAAAATGAAATGTGTTAATTATCGATGACAACTATGTCTATATTTATAGTAAAATACGAGAATCATGATTAGGATTTTCGAAATAAATATAGCATATTCTTGGAATTAGAACATTCTAGAAAGTATCTAATCTTGTTAACTAATTATATCGTTAGATTTGTATTAAATTTGTAAATAAAAACTGTATATTCGAATAGGGCCTAAAACCCATTTACGATCCATTTTAGTTAAAATAATCACTCCGAATTTAATAGAATGTGGTAAGCGGGAATCGAATTCGGGAGATGGAAGCCAATTTTGACCTAATCGGATCTCACCTGACCCGAAAGTGGATCCGCATGTCTTTGAAATATGGCTGGACGATATAGCCCTTCGCGAGTTTTTTTTTGTTCTTCATACATTAGTTTTCCAATGGCAAATCTTGTAATATACCGCATGCCATCAAAATTATTTTAAAAAGTGTCTTCAATTTTAATAGTACAGATATATTCAAAAATGTATATTTTCCTATAATGACTAAGGTAGCCAAATTTAAGCATATATGAATATTCATTGCTGATCCAATTTATGTTTAAGTTTGTCAACTCAAAAAACTTAGTTGTACAAAAATCATAAAAAGTAAAATCATTGTCAGTGCCGATCCTAAGGTATTTGATGCTTAAAGTTGAAGACAAAAATGATGCCTTTTAACCATATTCATTTAGTAAGTAGGGATCGAATCCGTCCCAAGAACTCTTCATAAATGTACGTTTAATCAATTGTGCTCCATATGATAACTGATTTTTGATGCTCCTAAAATTCATATAAATTATGCGCATGAAACCCTTGCTTCTCTAACTTTCCATCAGAGCCGATCCTGACCGTTGTTATCCTAAAACTCCAAAAAATGGAACTCGTATCTTAAGAAACCCATTGGACATAAGAATAAAAACAAACATGAATATTATCTATATATAGAAACTCGTTAATGTAATTTGTCATTTTGTCATAAAAGAGCCTTCTAAATATCCATATTAAGTTTGCAATATGTAGAAGAACAAATGATTGTATGTACAGAATGCTAAAGAATTTGTTTTGTATTGTTATTTGTTGGTCAATGCAAGCAAGAGAAGAAGATGATGGAGACGGCGTCGTTTTCCCCTTTAATCATGGTTAGATGCCATGTGACTGATTATTAGAGTCGTCAAAACTTAAAACTCTTTTGTGTTGGTTTATTGACTCTTAAATTATTAATTAAAGTTTAACAATATAACTCTGTTCATATAAGTCAGATGCCAACTAGCAATTAACCGAAACAGATAACTATAGGCCTCTCTATTTTAGATTGGGTAACCCGATCCGCTATGTACCCGACTCGTATTTACGGATAAGGGTCGGGTACGGTTAATTGATAGTTATCCATTTGGGTTAAGAAAAAAATTTTAAACGGATAATAGTCGGGTACAAATCGGATAAGGATAATTACTTGAGTACCCGAATTACCCGTTTACATAACTAAATTTATAAAATTATTTTAAAACTTAACTATAATGATAATAA
>OVBE01006708.1:0-19455 GCA_900406425.1 Iberis pinnata | reverse complement strand
TATAGTGGATATTTGCTTAGTTGTTTTTACGATCGGTCTCTAAAATATATATTTTACACAATATTCTAATCATTTTATCTTGCAGTATTTAAAAATTTCAAGACATATAAATTATATATATTTGAAATAACTATATTTTTCATTTTATCTTGCGGTCTTTAAAATTTTAAGATCAAATCTGTATATAAATTACATAGTTCTAAACCATAAAAATTATATTTAAAATATTAAAAAATGTGATTCCAATCTCAAAACCAAATCTCTTTTAATTTTTAATTTTGTAGAAAAGTCATCTTTACTTTCTTGGTTTGTGATGGAATTACAAAATATACTAATTAAAATCTAGATTGTATGTATATTAACAACCTCTACACAATCCCCATTAGAGGTTTAAAAGGTAAATAATATGCATAGGAAAAAGTAAAAATGTAAAGGAGATGAGCCATGTCAACACTAAATAGATCTTAAATTACAAATTTTATAATAAAGTTGACAATATTTTGTTAAATTTTTATTCTTGGACCACAAAAAGTTGGTCGAGTTGCCTAAATAATTTATTTTTAACAATTGACAAAAATAGTAAATGCATGTTATGATTCAATTCGATCGATTGATGAAGTGCAATATTAATAATGAAAAATATCTCTTTAGACCAACAATAATGAGAAGTGGCAACTTGTGTTTCCCTCACGACTAATCAAAAACCATTAGACATTCAATTAATAATCATAATTTTTTTGTTGTGTCATCACAAACTAATATTAAAATTATTAGTAATCAAATTCTAACACATCATATTTTTCAACAATTATACTTCTTTGAAATTTAGTTTGGTTATATTGATGGATTTTAGAAACCGGATAATTGTGTAAGTGGAGTAGGATGGATGCTACAACTTCACAAATGTAGTATTAATATTTTAGTTTTGAAATCGATGTCCCTCCCTTCTTCATACGAAATTGTTCAGCCTTATTTGAGCAATGTCCGCTGTTCGGAATAAAGAAAAATATTGCAACTTCTTTTTAATTGACCCACCAGACCTAATTTATATGGTATTTTTTCAATGAAGTGGTATGTTTTCGCTGATGAGTTAGAGGTGTTCTACTCTCATAATTCATTGTCCTGAACTCAAGCTGCTACATCAATCGCAAATATCTAATCTTAGTGCATATTTATTAACTAAAGAAGAGAATCGAAATTTAGTTTTTTCTTTTATTGACACTTATTTACTATTTTTCAGCTCGATTTCAATCGCTTGATATGAATTTCTGCTTCCTGATGGTTAAATCAAGATTAGATTGTTTGATTTTGGATTTTCAACAATTATACTTTCTTGAAATTTAGTTTTGTTACACTGATGGGTCTTGAAACCAGATAATCGTGTAGGTGGATTATGATGGATAATACAACTTCACGACTATAATTTAGATATTCTAGGTTTTAAATCGATGTCTCTCCCCTCTTTATACGGAATTGTCCAGCCTCATTTGGGCAATGTTGGTTCTCTAAAATAAAGAAAGATATTATAACCTTTTTTTAACTGACTCAACAGACATGATTTATATGGTATCTTTTTTAATGAAGTGGCTTGCTTTCGCTGAAGAATTAGAAGTGATGTTTACTCTCGTAATTCATTAGATGCTATATCAGTCGCAGATTTGTATTCTCCGAACATATTTATTAGCTAAAAAAACAAAGGATCATAACTTAATTTGTTTTATTGACATTTTTTATCATTTTTGTGTATAGATTCACTTAAAATATTTGCATAATCAATAAAAAAAATTATGTTATTTTGTGAAGAAAAAATCTTCTTTAATAAAATAACATAGCCTATCAATTATTTATCTTCGGCCCAACGAATTAGACATTTATCTAAACGGGCTCTTAATGGGCTCGCTTTATAAAATTCGGCGTATGTTAACTGAAACTCATCTAGCTAACATGCGCTATGAAAAGCTGGTGGTGATGGTGGTTCCACATTTCGATCTCCGTCGCTACAGAATCTTATCATATCTCTCTCTCTCTCTTTCGCGCTTCTGTGTTAACCTTAACAGTTAACTTAGTCGTTAACAAATTTCTCATCATTAAACGCTGTCGTTTAAGCTATGGCGTTGAGCTCAGCTACACTAAGACTTTCTTCCTTATCGTTCTCAACGAAGAAGAAGACGATTCGAAATCCATCTGTCTCCTTCACTATCTCTTGCTCATCATCATTTGACGAATCATCTAAATCTTCTCCACCTATTCGTCTCTCTTCAAGTTCTACTCCCAAAGCTCGCTTCATCGCTCGTCAGAAACAGTCTGTCTCCGTTAAGCAGCTCCAACGACCTCTAAGTAATTGCAGCTCGATTTCAATCGCTTGATCTGAATGGTTAAATCTTAGATAAGATTGTTTGATTTTGGATTGTGTTTTTTTTTTTGCAGTTGAGTATATGAGCTTACCAGCAAGTCAATACTCAGTACTTGATGCAGAGAGGATTGAGAGAGTTGATGATAACACGTTTAGATGCTATGTTTATACGTTTAAGTTCTTCAACTTTGAAGTTTGTCCTGTTTTGCTTGTTAGGGTTGAAGAACAGTCTAATGGCTGCTGCATCAAGCTCTTGTCCTGCAAGGTATAATAGATTCTGCAAAACAGAGAATAAGAACTTGTGGCTAATAGACATATACTGAATCAGATCAAATAGCTACTTTGTAGATATCCGATAAGTTTTGTTTTCATTGCCTTGTGATAATAGCTTGAGGGATCTTCTGTAGTGGTATGAGATACAAGAACTTGTGGCTAATAGACATATACTGAATCAGATCAAATAGCTACTTTGTAGATATATGAGCTATGTTGTTTAAGATCTTGATAAGTTTTGTTTTCATTGCCTTGTGATAATAGCTTGAGGGATCTCCTGTAGTGGTATAACAGAATCTGCAAAACAGAGAACAAGAACTTGTGGCTAATAGACATATACTGAATCAGATTAAGTAGCTACTTTGTAGATATATGAGCTATGTTGTTTAAGATCTTGATAAGTTTTGTTTTCATTGCCTTGTGATAATAGCTTGAGGGATCTCCTGTAGTGGTATAACAGAATCTGCAAAACAGAGAACAAGAACTTGTGGCTAATAGACATATACTGAATCAGATTAAGTAGCTACTTTGTAGATATATGAGCTATGTTGTTTAAGATCTTGATAAGTTTTGTTTTCATTGCCTTGTGATAATAGCTTGAGGGATCTCCTGTAGTGGTATAACAGAATCTGCAAAACAGAGAACAAGAACTTGTGGCTAATAGACATATACTGAATCAGATTAAGTAGCTACTTTGTAGATATATGAGCTATGTTGTTTAAGATCTTGATAAGTTTTGTTTTCATTGCCTTGTGATAGTAGCTTGAGGGATCTTCTGTAGTGGTATGATAGAATCTGCAATCAGAGAATAAGAACTTGTGGCTAAAAGACATATACTGAATCAGATCAAATAGCTACTTTGTAGATATATGAGCTATGTTGTTTAAGATCTTGATAAGTTTTGTTTTCATTGCCTTGTGATAATAGCTTGAGGGATCTCCTGTAGTGGTATAACAGAATCTGCAAAACAGAGAACAAGAACTTGTGGCTAATAGACATATACTGAATCAGATTAAGTAGCTACTTTGTAGATATCTGAGCTATGTTGTTTAAGATCTTGATAAGTTTTGTTTTCATTGCCTTGTGATAATAGCTTGAGGGATCTCCTGTAGTGGTATGATAGAATCTGCAAACAAAGACAAGAACATGTTGCTAATATACATGAATTGAATCAAACCAAGTAGCTACTTTGTGCATATATGAGCTATGTTGTTTAAGATCTTGATAAGTTTTGTTTTCATTGCCTTGTGATAATAGCTTGAAGGATCTCCTGTAGTAGTTGCTCAGAATGACAAGTTTGATGGTAAGCATAGTATATGATAGTGTGAGATTTCTGTTTACTGAAAGTAAGATTTTGGAGATTGTTATATGAGCTTAACATTTGTTATTGTCTAGTTATGCAGCTTCTATGGTGAATAAGGTATCATGTGATAGTACTAAGGAAGGATCATTAGAGCAACAAATTACTTCAGATGCAGTCATTGAGGTATAGCTAAAAAGGCTTCATCTCTTGTTTTTTGCTTAGTTAATTACTTGTTGTCTCTTACTTATTTTCGCAATTATAGGTCAATATCGAGATTCCTTTTGCATTTAGAGTCTTCCCAGTGGGTGCAATAGAAGCAACAGGGACACAGGTTCTTGATCAAATTCTTAGACTCATGCTACCGCGATTTTTGTCTCAGGTATGCACGAAACCGAATTTCGTAATCTTTATTTCTCTATGGCATTAAGTTGATGACCTGCAAGATCATCTTGTCATACACTTTTGCTCGGTTTTGTAGCTATCGAAAGACTATGAAGCATGGGCTTCTGGAGACTCCTCGAGGCAACCTCTTGGGACTGGTAAGATCTGATAGTAAAGCAAAAAGCTACATTACCTGGTTCAGAGAGAACCTGTGTTGACTTGAGTTCGCAGATCGACAAAGTTAGCAAATTCGCAATCTTTTGGAATGTGTTATATTGGTGATATGATCGTAGATGAATTTGTATGCTTTGTAATAGCAACACTTTTTCAACAGAAGTTTGTTTTTTCGAACATAATCTCGTTGCTTGTCATGTCAATCCAACCGGATCTGGCTTTGAACTAAAATATGTTTTGTGTGAATGCTGGTGGTAAGTAGGATGGACATTTAAACCGAACCGAAAAACTGAATCGGATTTAGTTTTGTTAGTTTGGCGATTTTTAAATTTTAGTTTGGTTTTAGGTTCGACAACAACTTCTTTTTTACTAAATTAACCGACCCGAAGTTAACTTTACTAAGATTGACCGAACAAACCGAAAAAACCAAAAATAAACAAAAAAAACCAAAAATAAACCGAACGAACCGAAAAAACCAAAATTTAACTAAAATTAAAATTGTCGACCGAACAAACCGAAATTCAAAAATGAAAAACTGAATCGAACAAACTAAGTGCCGAAAAAATCTTTTGCTTGGTTCACTTCGGCCAAAAAAAATATATATAAAAAACCAGAAACCGAAAAATCCAAACAGCCCACCCCTACTAGTAAGGCTAAAATTAAACCGGTAACTGATTTTTATTTTGGTTTTCAGTTTATTTTATTTGGCCGTATTGAACCAAACAAAAGTTCAGTTTGGTTTGGTTTAGCATTCGGTTTTTATTTCTAAAATTCATTTTGTTCGGTTCAAAAATATTAATTTTAGTTAAATTTTTGGTTTTTAGTTTATTTTCGATTTTTTCGGGTTGTTTTAGCAAGTTCGGTTCAGTTTGGATCGGTTCGGTTAATTTAGTTTTACAAAAAATTGTTGACAAACCGGAAACCGAACTCAAATTAAAAATATGACGAACTAAACCGAACTAACCGAAATGAACTAAATTCGATTCAGTTTAAATACCCATCCTTAGAACAGAGGATCACGAGCCAAGTAACAAAACTGGCGAAAGATGAGATTTTTGAATTCGTCTTCCATAGATCATCGCTTCACTTTCTGCTTCTACGTATTATATCGACACCAATCTAAATCCACTCTCTAATATAATCCTAAGATATACATCTGAAATATTCTAATCCTACTAAATTCAATCATCAAAAGCATCAAGAACAATAAAAAATCTAAGAAATTCAACGATTTATATCATTTAAAATTCATCATCCAACAAAAACAAACAAAAATTTAAAAGATAAAACAAAACGAACAATTTTAATACTCTAATACCTTTTTCCACGACCAAATCCAAATGAACCAATCGGAGCAACTGAAATTGGATCTACTTTAACAACACCAGGAATCTCAGACATTCCTAATGAAGCAAGCATATCAAGCGTTTCTTTATCAACTTCAATATGATCCGTTTTAATAGCAGATTCATCAGGTACAAAATCCATACGACGTTCACGTTCTTCTTCTTGAAGTTTAAGTGAGATTCCACGAACTGGTCCTTTTTGAATACGTTTCATTAAGTGAGTTGAGAATCCAGCAATCTTGTTACGGAGACGTTTTGATGGAATGATTGCAACTTCTTCGAGGATTTTTTTGTTTGTGTGGAAATCAAGTATCATTCGTGAGTAATACTTTTCGATTACTTGACGTGATGATTTCTTCACTGTTTTTGTACGGACGCGACCCATTTTTTCGTCGGAGAGAGAGTCTCTTCTTCTGCTTCGGCTTCGGCTTCGGCTTCGGCTTCAGATTAGGATTAGGGTTAGGGTTTATGCATCATATTGACAAGTATCGTAAAGCCCATTAAGAACTTTAATTCTGAGATGGGCCTATTAAGTAATTTTTGTAATCTAATTTCGATTGTAAAACTGTAATAATAAAATAGCTGTTATTTTTTTTTTTTTTATCATAAATGTCTATGACTGTTCAATCTCGACATCATTTCGGTTTTGCTTGGTTTTTTAATTTATAATAAATAGCTACCATATCCTAACCATATTTATTTTGGTTTGGTTTTTGATATAACTTTTTTTTCCATCAAAGTTTTATTTATAGTCTAAACGATTGGATGAGTAAAAGCAATATCACATCAGACATATCTAGATGTGCAAACATAAAATTCAAAAAAAGTTTAAATTTAGAAAGCGATAGATAAATAATACAAGCATAGCTTGATAAAAAAGTTAAAAGTAGGATTAAGCAATTTAGTGTGATTAAACACCTGGCTACTATTTCCTCGACTAACTTTGCACATGTCATCTTACTTTGTGACTTTAGAAAGCGATCCATACCACCGTCAACACCAAGATGATTGCCGATGATCTTCTGACTTCGAGCAGACTATTACAAAAGATTACGAAATGGTTAAAAAACTGTAAATTCTCTTTGATATGAACACTGAAGAAATACTCATTCTCAAAGAAAACAAGAAAAGTGGAACAACTGTCGCAACTAACGAAGAGGATGATGACGATCTCTCTTTGTCCCGACAGGAGAAAGTTTGAATAGATATCTATAAAATTGAGCTATCTATGGGACTAGTAGTGAAAAACATAAATAAATGTTGCACTACTACGATAACAAAAACCCGGTTTGTGATACTACTAAGCAAGCTTGAATGACTTTCCGTAGTGAACAACTTATAAGCACAATTATTTATCCTTTTACACCCATTACATCCATCAAACCTAATAACTAGGCATATTCTAAATCTATCAACTTTAACATATATATGGATTTTATCCATATGTTAATTTGTATATACATATTTTTTTAAAAAAAAAACTTATAAGCATAATCATTTAATCCTTTTACACCCATCACAACCATCAATCCTAAAAATTAGACATACTCTAAATCTATCAGCCTTAACATATATATATGGGTAAAAAACCATATATATATATATATATATGTTAATTTGTATATATACATATAAAATTTTATTAAACATGTGAAAAATTCAATTGATTGGTAAATCATCTCTATACTTATTTTTAGGTAAAAAAATGTGATAAATGCATTTATAAATTACTACGAAATTTGTTATAGTGTTCTATACCACTAGTTATAAAGTGATAAACAAATACAATAAAAGCTTAGAATAATAACAAAAGAAAACATAAACTATTAGATTTCTTTCTTGAATTAGTGTTAATCATCATTATCTCTTTTTCCTACAAATGCACACAAAACTCTATCGATTTAACATAAAATAAATTATCAATAATTCTGATTCGACAAAGTTATTTACTATATAACAAATTAATGCATAAAATTTAGTAAAATATAAATTTTACTAAAGAGTGTTTAGATTACTAATAAATTTGTTTTTGATACTGAATTTTGTTGTCTTTTGTTGATTTAGTTGACTTAGTAGTTGAGTTAGTATAATTCTTTTAGATTATTTAATTATATAATATACTAAATTACTTGAATAAAAAAATTATCGATTTTATAGATTTTCTTAGTTTATATCTGTACCATATCCATATCTTTGGTTTATATTTTTCCTACTACTACCTATTTTTTAAACAAACATATGTATGAGTAAAAAATAAGCATATGTTGTAAGCAATTGAGATGTAATCTTTCTAGTATCTTCTGCTACAACAACAGCCATATATTCTTGTGTTGATCTCAAAGCAAATGTACCTTCTTTCTTTGGACAAGATAAAGCAAATAATTTTAACTTCAAATTTACAAGACAGAAGAAGACATTCATATAGTGATGAATCATGATTGATTGATTGTATATGATATGTTTTTTCCTGTTTATAAAATGTCATATTTTCATCTTTTAAGCACCTAACTCTAAACGAAGAGTAAGTGGCTTAATATGGTTGTCACATATTGTTTTGATATTAGATCAGATATCGAACATGATTACTCGCAATCGAACATGATCACTCGCTATATAAATACAATTACCTTTTAATAAAATTTGAGATATTGAACCAGTCTGTTGTTGTCCAAAACCGAAAGTGACAAATAGTATTTAACTCCAAGACTATATGTTATATATGGAATTATCAATTACTTATACCAAATTTAGCTTTTTGTCAAAATCCAATCACATTATAGGTCATATTCGCGAAATGTTCAGCTCGTATAAATAAATCAAAGAAAAGAAGTTTATATATATATATATATATATATTGGGGGTGTATTGATACATATTTTGGAGTGATTTGTATTAAAATGAGAAATTCAATGTTATTCAAACAAGAATTTTAAAAAAGTTTAATGAAATTCGTTGTTATACAAATAAGAGTTTTAAAAAGTCTTATCAAATCCACTATTATTGGAAATATTTTATGTAGTGGATTTTTGGTGATTTTATTGTATTTTAGTGAATATTCTTAGTTAAAATAAAAAATTTCAAAATTCATGGTTTTGACGAGATTGTAAAAAATTTTAAAACAAATCATTTAACTTCTTCAATTCACCTAAAATCATATAAAAACTCATTAAAACACAAATCACCTTAAATATTGTTTCGATACACCTCTTTAGAGAGATATCATTAATAATATATTTTACTTCCATAAATAGATTTTAAGACACATCATTCATTGTTTTTCTACAAGTTGATTTATATATATGTAGTTATATATAATTAATCAAGTAAATAAATCACGTATCCACATTGCATGAAAGTTTCAAAAAGAGAGAATCATCATATGGATATGAGAACCCATAAAAATGTCTATATTAAGTCTACGAATATTAAATTTAAATATGCCTAATTAGGATTTAGCCAATATTGAATTCAATATATGTTTAAATTAGTAACTTTGGGATGCATAATTGTAAATTATATGTCGTCAAATGTCAAACCAAAACGTGCGTTTGTTCCCTCTCAAATAAATAAAAAAGTTGAGACTTCGAGAAATAATTTAGAAAGGAAAATGACAAATTAGTAAGAAGGTGGGTTGATTCCTACATATATAAATAAAGAATTTTTTTTTTATATATATATAATAATTATAATAGAATAATAATAAGATTTATTAGGTTTGGAGATTTTGCCAAAACTCTAAGCAATCACATTGCACGATATGCTAAGTTTTAAAATAAATAAATTAGAGTTTAGATCCTAACTCTCACTATATAGCTTAAGTTTAATGTATGTTTATTATTATTATTTTTTAATAATACTTTATTTATCATAAACTTTGAAGATGACAATACACACATTTCTGACCACTCTCGGAAAAATAGTGGTCGAAAAAATTTCAAGGATATTCTAATCAATTTTTCGGTTGTTTCAACAATTAATCGAAAATTAGTTAGAATTTTTTGACAAATATAATTAGTCGGTATTCAGTCAAAAATTTTTCGGTTATCATTTTTCGGATCAATTTCTGATCTAAAATTTTTACGACTAAAAAGTTCTGACTAAATCACTTTGGTTGAATTATTAACTTTTTTATATATATATATATATAGATTATAAATATTTATGTATGAAGCTGAAGTGTGTATGATTATGTAAACCATGCAAATATATATATATAGAGATTATAAATATTTATGTATGAAGCTGAAGTGTGTATGGTTATGTAAACCATCTATATATATATATATATATATATATTTTGTGGTAGTTATTTAGATTGCATTCTAAAACTTAATTTGTGATGGACTTACTATAGTACTTTTAACATATATATATTCACTTATAATATAAAAAAAATTTATGTGTAAGAATTAGCTCTTAAGCTAGCTTCATGCTGCTAATTTCTACCTATTATTGGTTGATATTTTTTATAAAAGAATCTCTAAGTGTTATCCTAAAGACCAAAGCACAATAAAAATACATACCAATATATTAATAGACCGACTCAATAACTCAAACTTCACAAATAAGAAAAAAAAATATTCACTATACAAATAATCAAATTTAATTTATGGTCTGGTAAGAAAACAACAACGGTGACATAACCACTAAAACAATTTGATTTTGTTCATATAATATGATATATAAACACATAAAAAATATAAAAAAATAAAAACATATAAAAATGAAAGTAAATGAGTGGATATTAGAAAAAAAGAGAACGTACGTTGTATAAAACTTTTATATTATCAAAGACGTGTTTGCATGATGAGACCTAAACAATACATAGACCCAATCTCCATGCAACCTTGTCTTTCTTTCGTCCCAATGCATTTGTAACCTTTCTCTTAAACATTTTCCTCTTGTTTTATTTTAATTTACATATCTAATTATTTTATATGTTTATTTATGAAATTCATAATCTAAGAAATGTATTAAAAAAGTAACTATTCCACCATGTGAGACTATATCTGATTATTTTTTTTTTTTTTGGAGAGTACGAAAAGCACACAAAGATCGATCCAAATTGGGAGAGAATTGAAATGATTGATGATCTATATATATTATGATCTCTTACTACTTAATTATTCGTAAAACATTAAACAAACTCTCATTGTATTTTAAGAAAGAAAAACAATTAATGATAACATTTGATTTTTAAGAAAATATATATATTTGTCACCAAATACAATAATTAAAAACAACTAGAAAACAGCCGAGCACATGGTGGTCTAGTGGCAAAGCCCTAGAAGTGACTCAGGCACCCCTGCGCGTGTTCGCGGGTTCGAGCCCTGATGGGCACTAACCTCTAACTACTAACTTTGTGAAAAAAAACAACTAGAAAACAATATACACACTTCTTCGAAACCACCACGGTAAGTTAGAGTCTACAAAAGTAAAATTTCGATTTCTTCTCCGAGCTTCGCCAGCAAAAAGGTCAGCATGTAAATTGTGTGTTGGCGGATATTACTGAAATTTAACCTCTGGTTAGTAGCATCTATAATTGTGCACATCGATCAGCTCTGAAACAAATGCTGGCCAGTCCACAGGCGTTGAGAGCATAGTGAGCAGCTCTTTTGAATTCGTGTAGAAGGTCTCACACTGGTACTCCATTTTAAGCAGACTCTGCATGACCCAAATCAAATTAAGAAGCTCCACATGAAGTGGAGAAATTGTCAGGAACACTCCTCTGGAACCCATGACAATGGTACTCCCTGATGTGTTCTTCAAAATCCACCTTAAACCACAAATTTGGCAGTCCTTAATCCATGATCCATCAATAAAACAATTGTTGTCCTCATATGCTAAGTTGTAAACACTCATTTGAGGTTCTTGATCCAAACCCAGTATATGAGACAATTCAGTGTTGTTATAGGCATAACTCCAATTTGAGGCATCCTTTGAAGCGAGCGATAAGATATATTTGTGGATCCCATATTCTCTCATTAAACAATTTATCATTTCATAGGTTCCAGTTAAACCACATAATCCATAAGAAAATATCTATGTTAGAAAAATTTTCATCTACCGAGTTTGCTTGATAATATATATATATATATATATATTATATTGCAGATTTCAGAGTATTTTAAATAAGTATACTCAAAATTTAAGAGTTTTTAAAAATATGATAAATATAACAAATTTGATAGTTTTTTGGGGATTCTCAAAAATACCACAAAAATTAGATTTGTTCCAAAAATACCACAAAGTTCCACAAATACCACTATTTTTCTAAAAATACAACAAAATTTTTTTTGTTCCAAAATACCACAAATTTAAAATATGTTTAAAATTTATAATTTAGATCATAAAACTCCAAAACCAAGCCCTACCCTCTTCAAAATTAAATCATTAGTGAACATTTTTTGGAGACATGTCGTTAAAATTAAATTTACACAAAGCTATATTTATCAGAAACTATTTTATATTAAAATTACATATGGAATATTTAATAGTTTTTTTTTTAAAAAAATATAATATATATTTGAGAGTTCTTCAAAAAAAAAAAATTAGAATTTAGAGTTTATATAACAATAATAATATATAAATTAGATTTTAAGAAAAACATGAGAGATTTGAGAGCTTTTAAGAAAATAATGTTTCTTATAAATTAAAAGACCACTTAAATTATGTTTAATTGATTTCTTTACTTAAAATGATTATTTAATAATAATATACCACCACTACATGATACGCTAATTTCATTTTTTAATATATTTTGAAGTGACAATTTAAAACGTGACGTGGATTGAGTTAAGCTTGCCACGTGTTGAAATCGTAGACCGTCTCCTCGCTTCCTTGAGACTCGCTTGATAACAAAAGCGAAAAAGTAGACAAAAAAAATAAAAAAAATAAATTAAAAATAGATAAATAAAAACTAATTAAGTTAATTCTAATTAAAAAAAAAAAATCTACAAGAAAAAGACAATTAAGGATTTAATTAATTTATTAATTATGTTTCTCTGTTTCTAATAATCTCTTCTTCTTCTTCTTCATCATCTCTCTCTTCGTAGTTTCAACCATTTATAAATTATCGATAACTTTTACCATTTCTTCTTCTTCATCGATCTCTTCTTCAAAATTGATTTCGTTTCTTTCTGAATCTTTCTTTAATCTAACCTCTTTTGATTATTATTTTTTGTTTCGTCATTGACGAAGAGGTACGTTTGTTGATAATCTGAAATTTTCGTTTTGTTTTTGTTAATTGGTTCCGATTTGGTTGTTTGATTGTTCAATTTTCGTTTCGAATTAACAGGTGAGACGATTTTGGAGGAAATTTATAATCGTTTGGAAATGGGGATTTTGTGTGTTCTTGGATCTTCTATGGAGATTCTATGTGATTCTAGGTTTTAAGCGTGATGAAGTTAGTATTCAGATTTGATAGAGGAGAAAAACGATTTTTTTAGGTTTTGAGTTTTTTTTCCACTGAAGCTGTGATAATGACTAGTATTCAACCTCTACAACAAAAATCAGAGTCTAGAGATGATGTTCGTGCTGAATTTGAACGAGGTTTGGAGGAGTTTATGCGTGGGCACTTAGATGAGTGTGTTTCATTTGGTTCGTGTAGTTCTGTTCATAATCCAGAAGATGAAGAAGATGAAGAGAATAGTCAGCTTGTGAGAAGGAGACGACGTTCTGAACTTGAAGGAGATAATTTGGCTGAATCTTCTGCTGCAAGAAGAAGACAATCCCAAATTCTGAGTCGTTGGGCTGCAAGACAAGCTCAGGAGATGATTACAACTATTGAGAGGAGGAACCGAGAGTCTGAGTTAATTGCACTGGCTGGTTTGCAAACGGTTTCGATGCTTGATTCGTCTTTCCTCAGAGAGTCTCAGTCACCATCTTCAAGGCGTCAAGGTACTGCTAGTGAGAGACCTATTACTCAAGCATCTGGGATTTTGCAGATGTGGAGGGAGTTAGAAGATGAGCATGTGCTTAATAGGGCACGTGAAAGGGTCAGGGAAAGATTGAGGCAGCAAAGAAGTGTTGAGTCTAATACTAATTTGTCTAGTTCTATTGCTTCGGAGAGTCAAGTGAGTGAAAACAATGAGAGTCCTAGAGAGACTAGTGAGAGTGAGAATGATTATGGGCCTTGGTCACATGATCGGAATGAGAATGGAGGTAATGATTCTTCCAGTAGAGAACAGTCTCCTGATCTTGGCGATGGCGAGAGGGAGAGAGTGAGGCATATTGTCCGTGGATGGATGGATAGTGGGGTTAATGATCATTCATCTAATGTAAGGCAGAGAGATGATAACCGTAGAGGAGAGTGGCTGGGTGATACTGAACGCGAAAGAGTCAGGATTATAAGGGAGTGGATGCAAATGACAAGTCAGCAAAGAGGAGGAGCTCGTGCAACACCGACTCGCAGTTCAGAAGTTGATAGGAATCATGACAATGCACAAGTTGATAGAGTTCGTGCTGAAGAAGGGCAACCACAGCATGTTCGTCGAGACTTGCGGAGACTAAGAGGAAGGCAAGCGTTACTTGATTTGCTCATGAGGGCCGAAAGAGAGAGACAACGGGAACTTCAAGGCTTGTTGGAGCATCGTGCAGTGTCTGATTTTGCTCACCGCAACCGGATTCAGGTTAGCTTCTAAAACTCCCTGGTTCTTATATGTTCCTTGTACCCGTGGCAATGGTAGATTGATTTCTAATGCCTTGT
Source organism: Iberis pinnata (assembly GCA_900406425.1). Taxonomy (NCBI): domain Eukaryota; kingdom Viridiplantae; phylum Streptophyta; class Magnoliopsida; order Brassicales; family Brassicaceae; genus Iberis; species Iberis pinnata. Next base: position 4,918 of record OVBE01006708.1, on the reverse strand, counting down.
TTGTGTTTTTGCAGTCGCTTCTTAGAGGAAGATTCTTACGAAATGAGAGACCTGCAGATCAAGAGAGAACTTCATCAATGGCTGCAAGTGAACTTCTTCAGCTAAGAGAAAGACAAACTGTCTCTGGTTTGAGGTAAAAAGTCCTTATACGTGATTAAAACAATTTCTTATACAGACTGCCAGTTTTGTGTCGCTGGTAAGATTTCAACTCAATGGGATCACAAATTGATTGGATCGTTAACTATATACTACAAATCTATAACGGACTATACAAAAGACAGTATAATTTCGGCGTTTTTCCTTTGTGAACATTTTTGTTGTGTTCTCATTTGGCCTTTCATCTCATTAATACGCAATTCGCTGATTATTTTTCAGGGAAGGGTTCCATAACGTGAGGGAAAGTATTGTCCATGACACTAGCAGCAATACTGATACTGATAGCAACAATTTTACGAATGCTCTTGCAATTGCTATCGCTGCTGATGATGATTCTCAGCGTATAACCAATGAGAGTTCACCTTCTTCTCGGCAAGAGAATACTAGTCCACTTTTGCATGACGACACAGGTAGGTTGGAAAGCAACCTTGCAAATGCAGATAGAGATTGGGAAGAGGATACAAACCAAAGAACGGTTTGGCAGAATGATGTCACAACCGATGACAGGCTAAATTTACAGCAATCAACGGTGACACAGTTTAATGAGTGGGGAAATGGCAACACAGATACAAACCGGAACGAAACTCCGGTAAATGACTTGCACCAAGAAGCCACTGGAATTACAGATGATGAAGAAGATCGAACACAAGAAGCTCGTGATGTTTGGCATGAGGATACTAGACAATCTGATGGGAATTGGCCTGAGACACGGTCAGAAGCTCCAAGGAATCATCGCCGTGTAGTACCATTGAGAAGATTAAATAGGTTTCATCCACCTGAAGATGATAATGTTTACAGCATGGAACTTAGAGAGCTCTTAAGCAGGTACTTAAAAAATCTATAGCCATGTATTGACACAGTGGTTAAATCTCTCTGCTTGTTTGATGATTTCTACTGTCTTTTCTGTGTGTAGGAGAAGTGTTTCGAATCTTTTGCATAGTGGTTTCCGTGAAAGTTTGGATCAGCTAATACAATCATATGCTCAAAGGAGAGGACACACTCACGTGGACTGGGATCTACCTAGTAACCTACAAACACCAATCCCAGATTCTCCAGAACGTGACACAGACCACCAATTATTTGGACGGAACGATAACCACATTGGTCCACAACTTCTTCCCACTCCACCTGTGCCGCCACCTCAGCCCATATGGCATCAAGATTTGCACCACACTAACTGGTCTCGTCACTCAATGCATCGGTCTGAAATTGTAAGCTTGGTTTTAGCCTTGAACCTAGGGTTGGGCGTTCGGGTATTTGGGTCGGTTTGGGTCGGATAATTTGGGTAGTATTGATTAGTTTCCATTTAGTAACTATTTTAAAATTCGGGTCGGTTCGGTTCGGGTATGCTTTGAGTCGGGTCGGTTCGTCTAAAGAACCGATATGGAACCAAACAAATTCGGGTCTGGTTAAAAACGGTTATTTTTACCAAATTACCCGTTCAGACCCGAATGACAAAAACCCGAAATATAATAGAAAAGCCGAATTACTCGATAATACTACATATACATATATATATATATAAATACATTAGGGTTTTTGGATAGCCATTCGGTTTTTGGTTTTGATCATGTTCGGTTCGGGTTTCGGGTAAAGAGCCCCCAGCCCTACTTGAACCCACTGATATACAACAATGACATAAAGGTGTAATGTCATAAACTTCTTGCTTGCATTAGGAATGGGAGGTAATGAATGACTTAAGAGGAGACGTGGCAAGATTACAACAAGGAATGAGCCAAATGCAGAGGATGCTTGAATCTTGTATGGATATGCAGTTAGAGCTTCAACGTTCTGTTAGACAAGAGGTCTCTGCAGCTTTAAACCGATCCGCAGGTGATAAAGGTCCGTCTCATATTCTCCCCAACGAGCTTTCCTTTTCCTCATTTTGGTGATCTTACTTACTTAAGAAATGAGTGATGCCTGTAACAGGTATGATTGCAGGAACATCAGAGGATGGATCAAGATGGAGCAATGTAAGTAAAGGGACTTGTTGTGTATGTTGTGACAACCACATTGATTCTCTCTTGTATAGGTAATTAACGTACTCCTCTTTCTCTCTCTCTCCCTAAGTCACAACTAGTGGTGGACGTTCGGGCATTCGGTTCGGTTTGGTTTGATTCTTCGGGTTTCGGGTAGTTTGGATATAGGAACTTAGGATCCAATTGGAGTATTTTTAAAGTTTGGTTTGGGTTCGGTTCGGTTCCTAAATTTTTGGTTCGGTTGTATATATTTAGATAATAGATTTTGATATCCATTCGGGTAATAATTTCATTTTGTTTGGGTATCCATTCGGATATTTCGGTTCCTAATGATATTTGACCAAAAATTCTTAATAAAAAAAAAATATATTTTTAATGAATATTGTGTAATATAAATATAAGTAATTATATTATTTGCATATTTAATAAAAAATATTATTTATTTTTTGTGAAGTTTGGTTAATTCGGTTTTGTTCGGTTTTTAAATTGTGGTTCGGGTTTGGTTCCGGTTATTTGGATAATAAATTTTGATATCCATTCGAATAATTTTGATAATTCGGTTCAGATTCGGAACTTGATATTTCGGTTCGGTTCGGTTCAATTCTTTAGGTATCGGTTATTTTGCCCACCAGTAGTCACAACTGACAAACTCATTTAAAATATGCAGATGTGGACACATGTGTACATGCTCAAAATGTGCAAATGAGCTTGTAAGAAATGGAGGAAAGTGTCCACTTTGTAGAGCACCAATCATTGAAGTAATCAGAGCTTATTCCATTTTATAACCTTTAAAATTATTTTTGAGATGAGAGAAGAAGAAGAAGAAGGTATAGAAGAAATGAAATGTGTTTTTGAGTTTGAACATGTTCTAATTTGAGTTTATAAGATTATGTTAGTTGTAGTTTCTTCTTCAAATCCATATTTGATTTGTGTAAATTAAAAAAAAAGACTTACCAACAAAGGAAGTAAAGAAAGGCTATCTCACTGATTTATGTTATTTTGTTGGGCCTTATCTTATATGTGTTTGTCTTGGGCTGGCCCAAGTTACAATTTCAACTAAGCCATATTTGTTTTCTGAGTTTAAGAGCTTTTTTCTTTTATCTCAATAAGTCTTTCCTTTTTCTATTACTTTATTCAATTATTTTTAACAAACTTGGTAAAATGTAATTTTCAACTAAGCTTTTTTCAACCAAGTTACAATTTCAACTAAGCTTTTTTCTTAAGGGTGTATTCAAACCAATATTTTAAATAATTTAAATTGATTTGAGTTTTAGTGAGTTTTTAAGTGAATTAGGAAATTCATATGATTTGTTTTAAGATTCTATATAATCTCATTTAAACTCATGAGATTTGGAATTTTATATTTTTAACTAATAAAATTCATTAAAATAATATCCAATCACTTAAAACCCACTATTTCCAATAACTTTCATAACAGTAGATTTGATGATACTGTTTCAAATCATCAATCCAATAACAAAAGATTTTGTAAGACAATTTAAAATTTTTATTTAAATAATACATGATTTATCATTTTAATATATATCCTCTCAATTCCATATCCAGTACACCCACCTTTGATTTTAAAAAAATTTATTTTCGCAATTGTCTCATTTTTTAGTATAGAAAAATGACGTTTTTTTATAACAATTAATTAATTAATGACTTTTGATTTATAGCTAATTTTTATAACACAATTATTTGAAATTGAATTTCGATAACAAAAATATATAAGTGGAATCTACTCATTTGAATAAAATCATTTATCTAGTGACGAATTTTTTAGTTTATCAAGTCAATGTAAGCTTAACCATCATGAATAGAGCTGTCAAATGGGCTGTCCAAGCCCATTTTAGTCGGTTCACTTTCGTCCAATCAGATTTTGGACAACTATTGACCATGTCCAATTAGGCCTAAACCCATAAATGTCCATAACCATAATAGCCCATATTTAATGGGCTGTCCATCGTTGTCCATTGGGCATAAATTTTGTTTTTTTTTGTTTTTTTTTTTGTTTATAACTCAAATTATGTAATTATAATCAACTTAATAAATTTATAAAAATAATTTAAAAAGCATAAGTAAGTTTGAACAATTTTAAATATAAACAAAAAACCATAACAAATTTAAAAAGTTTTAACAAGTTTATACATAAATATAACATAAGATAAAACAAAAGCATAAGTAAGTTAATCTTCTAATAGGCAAATACCAAATCCATACAAGTCATAAATTCATTAAAATTTGCAAAAGCATAACTAAGTTAATCTCCCCCTTCTTTATCTTCCTCACTACAATCAAATGGATCACCTACACAAGTAAAAAAAAAAAAAAAAAAATAGTTTCAAATAACAAAAACATAAGTAAAAAAACATAAATAAGCCAAGAATTTACCAATTTCTTCAAATCCACGTAACCAATTCCTTGCACAAATTAGCGCTTGCACGTTTGAAAGAAGAAGAGAGCTCCTATATTTGTTCAATACTCGGCTTCCTATGCTTGTTAATTATCACTATGCATAAATTGATAGTAGTTTTAAAATAACATCAAAATCACTATGCGTCAATTGATCATAGTTTAAAAATAACGTCAAAATCACTAAAAAACTTCAAAATTAGTTGGTTATANGTTTATATAACAACTATAATGGGTTAAAACTTGTTAATTATCACTATGCGTCAATTGATGATAGTTTAAAAATAATGTCAAAACCACTAAAATACATAAAAATTAGTTGGTTATAGTCCATGATTTTTTGGCCAATTTTACAAAGTATAAATTTG
>OVBE01006707.1:0-19455 GCA_900406425.1 Iberis pinnata | reverse complement strand
TATATATATATATATATATATATATATATATATATATATATATATATATATACATATGTACTTATTTTGTTGTGTGCTTTGCTGATCATTTTGCTAACTATATATAGGAATGATTATATGTATATTTGCTTATAAGTCCATGAAATGGATGTTGTATGTTGGTGGTAGAATACTTAATAAATACATGTGTAAAAGATATATTAAAGTGAAACAAAGGATACAATATCCAAGTCTTTTTGGTTTATAACATATAATGAGAGATTGAGAGCATAGAAGGTACATAAACTATATGGGATGAAGTGGTTATTAATATGCAAATATTGTTTAATTTTCGCTTGATAGTGTATCAGTTGAGTTCTTCAAATGAGATAAGGGAGACAAATTCTTACTTTTATAATTGTAATATTTGTTCATTAAGATACGAACTTTGTTTGGCACAGAGGAAAAAAATAAATCAAAAGAATAATTCTGTGAGAAAAGAACAAGTTCTAGCAAGTTATGTTGGAAATTCTTTCCATGTAGTTCGGTTTGGTGAGTGACACTTCTGAAAGCGATTCAAAGTGAGTTACTTTCTTCTTTTATATCTTATTAAATTTAGGTTCAAGTTTTAAGGTGTTTTTTCGTTATGGAAACTTCATAAAAGACTTATATTTCTTCAGAACAAGCAACATGTAGAATTGTCTTCTCGATCAAGTATGTTTTTTATTTTGCCTAATAACATGAACATTCTTAGAAACCAACTATAGCTTTTTTATAGTGTAGATATCATAATCACATGTTACAATATGATTTGTTTAAAAAGAGGTTGAACTTAAATTGAAGAGTAAATTGGTTTGTCGGATTAGATTGACTTGAGTCAATGAAAGCTAAATTCATTTATTGTGCCTAATTACTCTTCTACATAAAAATCAGTTCAGTTCAATGATTTGAGAGATGCACATCTCTTACATGCTTGCTGGGTGATGTTTCGAATATATGTAGATTAAAGCTAAGACTATAATTTTTTGTTTCATACATTCGACACAACTCTTTAAGAAATGAGTTGGTCTTTATATATGATAATTTTAACAATTTTTTATCTAACTCTTTTAAAATATAAAACTACACAAAAATACTAGTGTTCAATTTATAAAATTATAAAGAGAAAATTTTATTTTATACATTTAAAATCTAAAAACGTAAAAATAATAGCAAGCGAAAAGACAAAACTAAAATATAAATGTTAAAAAAAAAATTTTGGTGAATATTTAAAAAGATTTAAATACATAAAGCGAGTACAAGATTTTTTAAATAAAGTTAATATAAAAAACTTAAATAATGTAAAATAATATATACATATATAGATATATAATTAAATCACTTAATTGACAACAAAAACAAATTTAACAATCCATTATTAATGTATTTTATATACTTAAAATATATTTCAAAATTTAAAGCAATCTGACTTCACATAAACACATTACCTAAAATTCTAAATCATGTTTTAAAATTTTAAATATAAAATCACTTTCAATAATAACTAATCGAAAATTAATTCAAGTTACAAAAAGAATATATATCTAATTTCAACTATTACAAAATATAACTCTTCAATAAATAAAAACAATTTTTTAAAGAAAAATTCGCGCGTAGCGCGGATTGACCCCTAGTGTATGAAAAAATAATAAGAGAAACTTTCATATTCTTATTTCTCTCACTAAGATTTCCCTTATTATCTTGGATTAATTTCGAACAAAATGAAATGAAAGCACTATTACAAAAATTATAATCACAAATTTTTATTATTCAAACAAAAACGATTAGAATGGATGGAAAAGGAATAGGTAATCGATGGAGAAGAAGGAGTAGGCGGCGTAGCTGGAGTTGGAGGAGAAGAGAAATTAAAAAAATAATTCTTTTTTTTTTTAACATTGACTAATAAAACTGTTTAGTTGACTAACGGAATTTTGATAAAATTACGATTTTGAATTGTTTGAGATTTAAAATGACAACATATTAAAGTATGAGAATTAATATGGCAACGAAACAAATTCGTGTATTAAATGGGCAAAAGTTAAAGAGTTCGAGTATTTTTAAGGTTTTTTTCCTAAAAATTTCAAGTAGATTAAAAATAAACCCCCTAAATTGGATAAACATTAAACCTTAAATTGGAAAATAGCTCTAGATACTAAGGGAAACGTTGAAATGGTCAATTTTCTTTACCATCAAAATAAAATAACATAACATTAAATGATATCCTAATTCCTAAACTTTACAAAAAATCTTTAACTTTAATATTTATTATATCATTTATAAATCTTTGACCTTAAACTATAAAACCCTAAATATTTACCAACATATTTATGCTTAGATATACTAAAATTCACTATTTCTCAATTAAACCCGAAACTGGATATTTCAATTAGTTTTCACAAAAAAAACTATTAAGAATGTCAACCCGTAAAACTTATACCCTAAAAATAATAAGATGATTATCTACAAAGCTCTAAATCCTAAAACCATAAATTCTAGACCCTAAGGGCATCTTTATTGGTAGGACAATTTTACAAGTCCTTAGACTATAATAATAATATTTGTGTTGTAGGACAATGTTAAGGACTTTGTTTAAAATATATGATTATTAGTGGGACATTTTAGTTTTTTTTTAGGTGAATTTTTGTTTTTTTAAAGAAGAACTTAATTATATTAATTGACAACAAATATTATTCAGTTAAATAGAAAATTACTAACATTTTATTACATTCCATAAAAATTTTGCTCTTATTTATTGAAAGTTATTGAAAAGTGATATATATAAACATAAAACATATTACAAAAAGAAAATGCAAATTTTTAGCGGATTCATACAAAGTTTATAATGTTAACCAGATCCGGATTTTTGCCATAGATCATGAATAAAAAAAATCATGAATAAAAGAAAAGTCAACAGTTGACCAAAAAATACTCGGAAACGATCCGGAACCGAACCTGAACCGAACCGAATATTAAAAAAATATCAATTGGGTATTCAAATTTAAGATCCGAAGAACCGGAACCGAACCGAATACCCGAAAACCAAGCCTTCAAAAAATTGTATAAAAAAAAACAACTCGTTTAATAAATTAAAAAAATATTAAACAAAAAAGAGCCAATCAAATGGCACCAAATGGCAAGGAAGGACCCATTTGGGTCGACCGACACTAAGAAACGTCCGTTCGACTATTGTCCTTTTTTTAACTTAATTTTGGGCCAAAATTATGGAAGGACCCATTTTATTACTGCCGATAAACATGCTCTAAAGACTCCAAAAATAAGGATTTAAGGGTTATGATATATAAAACAAAAATATATAAAAATTTCAAGTACATTAAAAATATAAAACTATATTGTATAAATTAATTTTTCAATCCATGAGTTTTTTTTTTTTTTTTTCTAAACCAAGCTAATCAAATTTTAAATTTTAGAACTTTAAAATATATTTAAACACTAAAATTTTCTTATTGGTCAATTAGCAAAATAAGTATAACTGCTATTCTCTCCGTCAACGATTGCTTAATTTTGCTTCATCGTAAAAGCAAAATGACTGTTGCAATCGATCCGTTAAGTATAGTCTGGGTTTCGATTGAATTAGCGTATGAATTTGATCTATTGGACGGTTTCTTATTCGCACATCACCAGTTCATCTGAAATTATTTCAGTGATTGATCCAATATGATTTCAGACTCAAACTGGATTCATCACTTTATCTTCTTCGTCTTCATATTTATTAGTTACTCGTTGACATTGTTGCTTATTATGTTGAAGCGGCTAGATTTTTTCCCTGCTAAGATTTTATCTAATTTATATCATATGAGACAAACAATGGCTGCCAAAGAGGAAGCAACAAGTGATAACATTACGTGTGGTAATAATTGGAAAGTAGACTCCAAAGATGATGACATGAAAGTTACTCCTTACGAATCTGAGAAATCTCATCCTTTATACATGTCTGGCCACTTTGTTTTTTTTTCTCATCCTTTATACATGTATCTCTTTAGTCTCATTGCAAATGTGATATGTGTTGTTGTGTATGCTTTCTCCAAGTCAGAGAGTTTCAACTTCGAAAGTACTTCTTTTTCAGTTTTGAACCAAAAAGATTATTTCTTGTATTTGTCTGTGTGAAATTAGCTTTGCAGGAATGGCGCTGATGTTTGGGGTACTCTACTTCCTTATGTGGGCCAAAGGGAAAGAGGATTATGGAGAAGAAGGTGAAGAAGAAAAACAAAATTTTTGAAAAATTTCACCAAAAAGACAAAACATCAAAAACGTAGTTAGTATCATTACACCCTCCCCAAAAGTATTTCACACTGTCCCGATGTGAAAATAAATCTAAGAGAAGGTATAAAAGTAACCCAAATCAATAGTAAAATATTTAATGGATGAAAATAGACAATAGATGCTAGACGAGTGTTCAAGGGAAAGATGTTTACTATAGGTGAATTGCTCCCAAATCTGTTCTGTACTCCTATGCCTCATTTGCTATGCTTGCAAAAAGAACAAACACTCAAGAGAAGTGTAAGTAATGGTTGAACAACGATTATAGCAATGATATCTTAAAAAATAACAAGAATCAGTTGTAAGAAAAACCATTAAAGGCATTATGATCGAACAATACTAATCAAACACTCCAGTATCACACAATCAATTGGTAATCAAAGAGAAATGATCAAGCAGTACTATTTATAATTAGCAAGAATCAAGAATTTACATAATGAGAAAAACCAATCAATCATGAATCTAAAATCAACTCAAGTCAAAACACAAAAATGATGGTGAATGGTGAGCAATGATCTAAGCAATACTAATCAGAATTAGCAAGAATCAAGAAAGAAACCATCCAAATAACCATCAATTCAAGTGAAAAAGAATGATCAATGAAATTAGATAAGAGATAACATGGAACGTCTTGAAGAATATTCACCAGTAATAACCTGAAACACTTAAGACTCAAAACTAAAAATAAGTAAGTTATGACTGACTCTACATTGAAAAAAATAAACTAGACTCTAAATATAGTGGGTTGCCTCCCACTCAGCACTTTGTTTAACGTCACTTAGCTTGACGGTACTTACCTCTAAGCAGGAATGGAATCAACATCTAGTGATGTTCCATAAAAAGCTCAAAATCCAGACATCATTAACTACAAAACCTTCCCCATCACATCCTTTGTAACATCAATCCCTTTCTCTTTGAACTCTAGGGTGAGTAAAAATCTAAACTTCGAGAAGGGTTTTGAGAACCCCTTGCTTTTCACCTTATACTCAATTGTGTCCCCAACTATTTCTTGATGGATCAAAGCCACTTGATACTCCTTCTTTATCTGCTTTGGTTCCACCTTCACCTTCTTCTTCACCTTGGGATTGCAATTCCTTGTTGAGATTTGAGGCTCTTCGTGTAACGCTTCAACAACTACACACTTAGGATCCGGTTCAATATGAACTCCATGCTTCATCTCCTCCTCTGTTACCATAGTCAGCCTAGGTGTTCCCTTTGGGGGAATCGCTGGATAGGAAACCCTTGATTTTTTCAGAGAAATACGCCGATTGGGTAGATCAACAAAAGCTCCTACGGTTGCAAGAAAGGGTCTCCCAAAAATCAAAGGTTCATGTGGATGCTCACCCGTCTCCAAGATGTGGATATTAACAGGGACGAGATAATTACCAACTTGTACCAATAGATCTGAGATAAAGCCATTAGAAGAGACAGTAGAATCATTAGCAAGCGTGAAAGTCATATGAGATGGTTTAATACCTGATATTCCCAATCGTTCTGCAACAGTCATCGACATAATGCTCACATTAGCTCCAGTATCACAAAGAGAATTTGTGAATTCTACTCCATTAATAGAACAAGGAACTAAGAATTCCCTTGGGTCTTGCAGCTTATGAAGCTTCCTAAGTGGATTTGGTTGCTTCCCAATCATCTCACCATATTCAAACTCTTTTCTGGGCTTTGTAGGTTGTACCATATAAGGAAATTCTTGGTTTACAAGAATTAAGAGGAATTTTTGGGTCCATGAACTTTTGCTCGATTGGGAAAGCAGTGCCCGATCGTGCAGTTGGCTCTGATTTCTCTTTGGATTTTGTGATCGATCGGGCAAGTGATGAGCTCGATCGATCGAAAGTCCCTGGAAATTTTGCACTTTTTTGCTCGATCGGGCATGTGGTGCCCAATCGATTGTCTTCTCCGAAACCTATTTGTCTAATCGGGCAAGGGGTGCTCGATCGGGCATATTCCTCTGCATCATTTTCCAGCTTCTCCAAATCTGCATCTTTTCCTAAATTACCAGTTCCTTCTTCCAAATTACCAGCCAAAGTCTTGCAATACCCCTTTGGATTTTCTTAAACTTTCCCAGGAAAGACACCAACTTGTCTTTTCACAGCTTCAGAAGTCTGAGCAACTTGTACATTCAAATGCTTCACATGAGTGGATAGTTCTTCAAACTTTTGATTCAACTCTTTCACTTCTCCTTAGATCATTGTTTGGAACTGTTGCTGTCCTTCTAGAAGTTGCTTAAACATCATCTCTACTGAATTACATTGTTGAGGTTGAGCTTGTTGAAATACAGACCGAGAGAGGTTTGCTAAAAACCACCTGAATTAGACTACTGCACAAAGGGCTTATGTTTCTGTGGATAATGTTGATCTTGGGGGTTTTCAACATTGGTACTTCTCCAAGATAGGTTGGGATGAGTCGTATTAAAGCCTTGATTTATACCCTTGGTTGTACACCCTTTGACCTTGAGCATTGATGTAACTAACTTCCTTCTCAACTCCACCAGTAAACTCTGCTCTTGAACTGCAAAGCAATCAACTTCAGAATCATCTACAACACTAACTTGTTTCTGATTTTTTCCTTTTAGAAGCTGAGTGATTAGTCCTTTCATTTATGAGAATTCTCCTTTCATCTCTGAGAGTTCTGAGTTAGCAGCCAATACAAGAAATTTTTTTTTGCGATCAAACTCAGGGCAATGATTGCTATTGCTAGCTGCTAAATTCTGTATCAGACGATAGGCATCCGGAACAGGTTTCTATATAAAGTCTCCATCGCTTGTTGTATATAAGGAAAACTGATACTTCTGTTCAATTCCTCTATAAAAGGTATTGAGGAGACTTACATATGAGAAACCATGGTGTGGACAATCACGAAGCAGCTCTTTGAACCGCTCCCAAGATTCATAGAATGATTCCACCGAGTTTTTTGCAAAGGAAGGGATCTTGTTCCTTAAAGTATTAGTCCTGGTGGTAGTAAAGAACTGATTTATGAATTTGGATTTGCAATCATCCCATGTTACTATGGATCCAGCAGGTAGAAACTTAAGCCAGCGAAGTGCTCTTTCAGCTAAAGAGTGACAGAACAAACTGCCGTGCATGAAATCGCTGGTTACTCCATTGAGTTTGATAGTGCTGCAGATGTCCTCAAAAGTGTCAATGTGATCCATTGGGTACTCGTTTGGTAAACCACTGAATTGGTTGTTGCGGATCATCTGAACAAGTTGAATAGGGAATCGGTATTCCCCTCGCTGAGGTTGAGGGGGCTGGATGGGATTCCTGTTAGCATAGAATGCTTGAGGATTTTTGTATGAACCAATTAACGGATGGTTCTGAGCATTGAGCATATGAACTCTCTCTCCGGATCTCCATACAAGAAAAAGTTTCTTGCATCTATGTTCTGAGGGTTCTAAGGATTTTCCGGTGGAGCTTGGTTGTTATTATCTCCTTGTTGGTTGAGTCCACCACCTTGTCCTTGGTTAATGAGTTGATTGAGTCCAAGAGCAGGTGGATCGACTTGACCTTTGGGTACGACCGGAATGATTTGATCAACGTTTCCATCCATTGAATTGGATGAGTTGCATCTTTCTTAACTTTACGGTTTGAGTGTTCTATCCGTGCAAGTTCCGAGTTACCGAGGTTTAGCAATTCAGAAGAGTTGTTAGATCTTCTGATTATACACCTGTAAAACACAAACAAGCAGAAAAAAACGAGATGAGTATTGAAAAAGTAAAAACTTTAGACTAGATTCTAATAAGAAACTAAAAAGGCACGATTGGTCCCTGGCAACAGCGCCAAAATTATGATAGGTCTAGAATTTAATCATAAACTATTACTGCAGAGAACAGTTCAATGTAGCATAGCAAAATGTATCGAATCCACAGAGACCATATAGTACACTATTCAGTTTCAGTTTCAAATTAAGCTAAAGCAGAAATAATAATTGATTGTGATCAAAACGGTAAATTAAAACAGTTTAAAACTATTAAATAAAAATGTCAGGCATCAGGGAAACCAGATGTAGTCAGGATTGAAAGTCAATTTATCATTCAGGGATTTTCTTTGAAAATAGTTCTCAACGTGAAAGACAACAATGAAGTAATCTCCTCTCGGAGTATTAAACCCTATGCTCAAATCATCAGAGACAAAATTTCGCCATCTTTTAAATAATAGATCATGCAATACAATTTAGATTCAGTTGTTCATAAGCAATCAAAAAAATACTCTCGCAAGCAAAATCACTTATTCATCTAGACTATATCCAACTTCTAAACCAAATCTCTTTGAGTTTATTAGTCTAATATCAATGAACTAGTTAGCTACTCTTATTCATGCATTAATAACAAGTCTAGACTAAGAACCTAACAATTATTATCCCCTTATGACAAATATAACAATCAAACCCTGATTTCCCTAGGAAACCCTAAAACCTAACTAGTGAACTACTCAGACATTGTAAAGGATGAACAACACAATATCAAATAAAAACACATGATTAAAATAGATATAGATATATAAAAGGGTTCAGAAATCTTCTCCAAATACAGGTTGAATCTCCTCTCCCTCAGTAATTCTCTCAAAATCAAAAATATGTTTTTGTTCTAAAAACCTAAAACACAATGTATTTATAGGCTAAAAAGGAAAAATAATAAAAATAGGAAAACTTGGATAAGCTTGAGGAATTGATTGCAAACTTGGAAAACTTCAATTTCTTCTCGGGGGATGTGCTCGATCGGGCACATGGTTGCCCGATCGAGCAACTCACGTTTTTGCACGACTATCTCTTCTTGGCCGATCGATCTTTAACCGCATATTTTTCCAGGGACTTTTTCCCGATCGGGCACATTACTTTCCCGATCGTGTATATTCTAAATGCACTGCCCGATCGATCTCTTTAGATGCCCGATCGTGCATATTGTTCTGCAATTTATGAAATCTTATGAAATCTTCTGAAATGCATCGTTTTGCTCCGACTTGACCCGAACACCTAGAATCCTGAAATTCTACCAAATATGCAATGAAAACGCTCGGAATAATGCAGAATAGCAAACATTATGGATTAAAACCGAGTAATATCACATGATGTCAAGCATCCAGGAGACCATTTTACTTGGATGGGATGCTGTTACTCTCACTTAGTCAAGACCATGATTGACCGGGAAATGGCTAATGTCCACTGACATGATCTCTTCCCAAATGCTTCTTTAAGGTCCTTCCTTTGGATTGGTTCTGACCACAAACCTTTACTCTTAAACACATGCAGAAAATTTCAAACACATACCCACCTTTTAAAGTACGATTAGAGATGGGGATCTTTGCCTAACGTACGAACACTCATCTCTAACACATGGAACCAAACTTCACTTGAATCAAATCTGCATAATTTCATTTCTCTACTACAAACTAGTCGCTATGCCCTCTCTAAATGGTGGTCACAACATCATACCAATTCACATCACCAAATTATAATCTCAAATCCCTCTTATATGAAGCATATAATAACCCACAACCTGAATTTGACCACATTAACGCACTCAAATGCGATTTATCTCTTCAATACAAACTCAAAGAGAAGTATTGGCGCACAAAGAGCACAATAAAATGGCTACGTTCTGGTGATCACAACACATCCTATTTTCATTGCCAAAACCAAACGAAGGCGTCTTTCCAATCGAATAGTTTTCCTGAAAAAAGATTTAGGAGAGGAATGTTTTGGTCAGACTAAAATCAGTGACACTATTCTTGCTTACTTCACGGACCTCTACTCTGCTCCCACCACCATGGAACCAGACCTTTTACTAAATTCCTTACCTCCCAAGATAACATCAAACATGAACGATTCTCTAACACGTCGTACTAAGAATGAAGAGATCTTCACTGCTGCCTTCCAAATCTCTAGGGATAAAGCTCATGGCCTGGATGGGTTAGGTGCAAGTTTTATCATGACCATTGGCCAAATATCCATCACCGCATATTTAAAATGGTCCATGCTTTCTTTAATGACAGAATTTTTGACAAGTCCCTCAACCATACCACCTCTATTTAATTCCAAAAAGTAACATCCGTAATATGTCTTGGACTATCGACCAATTAGCCTCACCAATTTTGCGTACAAGATCATCTCCAAAATACTTGCCAACAGACTAAGCAGATGCATGCATTTTCTAATATCGAAAAATTAAACAACTTTCATAAAGGAAATATTGATTACTGATAATATTCTCATCTCACATGAGATTTTGCATTCATTGGGTTATCAGACTCTCAAACAACTATATCTTGCTTGCAAA
Organism: Iberis pinnata; assembly: GCA_900406425.1. Classification (NCBI taxonomy): domain Eukaryota; kingdom Viridiplantae; phylum Streptophyta; class Magnoliopsida; order Brassicales; family Brassicaceae; genus Iberis; species Iberis pinnata. The sequence continues at coordinate 8,873 of OVBE01006707.1, read as the reverse complement.
CTCAACATAAGTAAGGCTTTTGATTGTGTAAACTGGGTCTATCTACACGTTTAATAGCAAAACTTGGCGTCAACCAACAATGGATAACTTGGATTATACTACAACAACTACTCTATTTTGATAAATGGCATCCCACATGACCATATTGCACCATCCAAAGGGACCTGGAAAGGGGACTCTCTCTCCCCTTACTTATATTTACTTCTCTTTGAAGATCTTTCCAGTCTCCTGCACCACTACAACCGGAATGGTCTACTTCATGGTTTTTTAGCCTTTCGTCGTAGTCCACCTATCTCACACCTACTTTTTTGCAAATAATTCTCTAATTTTCTGCCAAACATCTATTATTAAGTGTACTCATCTCAAAGAAGCCCTTTCCCTCTACGCGGATGTCTCTGGACAACAAGTAAATTTTCACAAATCTGCCATTACTTTTAGGAAAGGCATCTCCCCTAAATTGAAACTATCCTTATCCAAACTCCTCCAAATCACTGATAGTACAAGTCTCACAAAATATGTAGGCCTCCCTAGTCGGATTCCCAGGAATATCACTCACACTTTTGGCATTCTTCATGTCCGTCTACAACACAAAAATGACAAGTTGGTATAACAAGTTACTCTCACCGGCAGGAAATAAAATTTAATTAAAGGCCATAACAACAGCTCTACCCGCATACTTTACGTCATATTTTCCCCTGCCAAACAAGTTACTCAACCAACAGACTTCCCTTATGTGACGGTTTTGGTGGTCCTTAAACACAAAGAAGACCAAGATAAATTAGATTTCCCGGAAAAAGATTACCCACTCAAAGAGTCAAGGTGGGATTGGCTTCTGTGACTTACAAGCTTTCAACATTGCACTACTAAGCAAGAAGAGTTGGCGCCTACTAACAAATCCTGATTCATTTCTGGAAAAAAATCTATCAAACAAAAATATTATCCGAACCAATCTATGTTACAAGAAAAAGCATATAGACGTTCGAGCCTAGCATGGAAAGGTATACTTCAGGGTACCCTTTTAATCTCCAAAGGTTTAAGGTATGTAGCGGGCAATGGATCTAGTATACATGTCTGAAATAACAATTGGCTACCCACAAATCCACCAAGACCACCACGTAACTTATACCCTCAACAAAATGCGCATCTCACAGTTGCTCATCTTATACAACCACATATTGGATCTTAACAAAATCCACAATGCTGTGCATCCGGAAGACATCCCTTTCACCCTCACCCTTTCATTGTCGCTTCGCTCTACGAATGTATTTAGATGGGATTACACTACAGACGGTGTCTACACAGTCAAGTCAGGCTACCATATGTATCATTCTCCATTGCCCATGACTACTACACCTTCACCATTATATAAAACAATTTGGACTTGGGTATACCAAACAAACTCAAGCTTTTCCGGTGGAAGTTATTACACAATGCGCTCTTGGTTATTGATAACCTACTCAAAAGAAAGCTCTTGGTATCACCACTCTGTCTGTGCTGCGGAGAAGATGTAGAAACCACCAACCACCTCCTCTTTGATTGTCCGGTAAGCCAGGAAATTTGGGACCTATCACCTATCACAGCGCTACCTATAAAACATCCATTTACCAACACTCATGACTATATACAAGCCTTGCTCGCCCATAATTCTCATTAAGCATCACCTCCTATAACCCGTTTATAGCTTGGTCAGTTTGGAAAAGTAGGAACTCCCTACTCTTCCAAGATAAAAAGTGGTTTATATTCGATGTTATCACTAATGCGCTATCATATCACAAGACATGGTCTGAATCACTAGAACCACAACCATCCTCCCATCCCCCAAAACACCCCATAAACTCCTCTTCTAGCTTCATAGCTGCAAATTATTCTTACATTTGTAAAACCGATGCATCGTGGATAGCGGAAGGAACCAATACATGCATTGGTTAGCTCTTATATGATTCAAATGAACACTTAATTTTAACATGAAAAGGCTCCATTATGTTGGTTGAGTCTAGTCTCATGGCTGAAGCAAAAGTCTTGCAACACACAACAAAAACGCTTAAAAATCTTAACTACCAGAATGTTCGCTTCTACATCGATTCACTCGCTTTTCTTGATGCATTATATGATATCACACCGATTTGCAATAATATCCTATTACAAGTCGGCGTGGATTATCAATCCTTCGCAAAATACGAAGACAAAAAAATGTCCAAGCTGATAACCTGGCCAAGCAAGCACGTGTTTCTTCTTTACCATTTGTATTGACTTGGCATAATATGTGAAACCATAACGTTTCTTTGTTGACAAAAAAAATATTAGTTTTTTCCTCACCTAAAATGCACTAATATCACCTACATCATCATTATGTAATTAAATTTGGTAAAGTGCACTTGGATACAATTATTTCGAAAATTTTCAGCTCATATAAATTAAAATTTTCAGAATTATTTTGACATTTTTGTTGACTATAATATCAAAGCACCATATTTATTGTTAGGTCATTTCTTCTCAACAACTAACTGAATCGAACTGAAGTAAGTCAAATGAAAATAATAATCAGATAGAGCCAAAAATAGAATGAAAAGGTTGATTTGGCAAGACAATTAATATATACTTTTTCCGTTTTCGGTTTTACGCTATCCTCGAGAGTTGGCCCATACTTCTCAATTTTGAACTATAATAGTTCGCCAACCCTTCATCGCGGTATAAGAGATTCAGTTTTTCTAATGTATAGTCAGTATTTTAACTCATAAAATTGGTCATTTGAAACATAAAACATGAAGCATACTTGTAATTTTTTAATCGATTTTCCTTGAAAATATTAGCAAACTATTATGGAAAAGATAACCCGAAAATAATCAGTACCTAAATTGGATATTTAAAAATATTAACGGCATGGTGGTTTGGGTTTGGGATCCTAAATTTGATAAATCTTTTTATTATATAAGGGATACAAATACTGAAAATTTAGGGATATTAATATGGTAAAACCGAACCGAATGGAACTGAGCTGAATTATGGAATATGATATAATTTTGGATAAACCGTATAAATCATTTATATATATATTTATAAAAATATGGATATTTATTTGATACGAACATTAACCGAAAAACTAATTAACCCGATAAATTTTATTTTTCATTTTTACAGCTTTTCTGGCTTCACATTTTTCTCACTTGTTCGATTTCATTGTAAACAATACTTTTTTAGTTTCTGATCAATAAATTTAATATTTAATCAAAAATATATATTAATATATGTATATATATTATAATTATATAATCTACATAGATTTACCAGTTACTAGAAATAAAATAAAAAATCAATGTTAACTATAAGAAAAAATTATTTTCTTAGTAATTTAGATATTTAATATTAATATTTATATAATATAACATTTATTATATAATTAAATAATCTACATAGGTTTACAATTTTCTAGAACATAAAGAAAAATCAGTGTCCACTGATTTTATAGTGGACAATATTTTTTCTTAGTAATCTAAATATTTATGCATTAGTTTTTTATATAGTAAATAAATCAACGGTATCAAATCTATTGATAATTTTATTTTAGATGAACATAGTTTATTGTGCATTATAAGAAGACAATAAATAATGTTTAATACCAGGAAGTTTAATAGTTTCGGTGCTTTTTTGGCTAACATTATAATAATTTTATTTAATTATTATTTTATAACTTATGCCATCTTTTATGGAACTATTATAACTTATTTTTTCTTTTTAATTTAGTGAATAATGTATTTATCACATATTTTACGTAAAAGTAAGTAAACAAATGGTTTACCAATTATTTAAATGTCCACATTTTTGCTAAAAGTTTAAATGTATATATAAAATAATATATATATATATATATATATATATATATGTTGAGTGATGATGCATATTCTCAGTGCAATTTGTAGCTGGAATCGAGCAAGTGAGCTAATTTGGTATGGTTTGATTCAGTTTAGAAGACATCAAATGATTCCCGGTTTAGCTTAACCGACTAACAACCTGTAAACAGATTATGTTAATCTCAAAACATAACACATGTGTATATAAGACTCTTTGATCGACTTGTGATCATTGAGCTGAGCTAATTCTTGTAACTTCTCTTTGATTAGTGAAAGCGCCTGACCAGGCTGCAAAGACATAGCCATTAAAGGTGAACTCTGGGTAAACAAACATCATCTTCTTCGTTCTCTCTGATTCTTCTGTTTTCTTCTTTCCTCTGTTTTTCTTTCTTGTTCAAATCTTCAAGAATCGATTCAATTCGAGTTAACAACTGATTAGTTGTGAAGTTCTTAGGGCATAACAAGTGGTATCAGAGCCTTAGGGGTCCGCATCAATGGAAAATGCAAAGATTGAAGTGGAAAGATTCGATGGTAAAGGCGATTTCTCGCTATGGAAGAAGAGAATGATGGCACATTTTTCTGTGCTGAGATTAAAGGATGTACTCCAAGATCCACCTGCAACTTCATCTCTGGTAGTCGCAAAGGATGAAAATGAAGCTGACTTCAACGAAAGATTAGAGAAGGAAAAGATAGAAAGACTCGAGAGATCAGAAAAGGCCATGAATCTAATTGTCCTCAATGTTGGAGATCATGTACCGAGAAAGATTGAACTCTGCACAGACGTAGCATCAGCTTGGGCTACACTTGAAAGGTTGTATCTATCTAAGTCATTGCCTAATCGCATTTACCTATAACACAAGTTTTATATGTTTAAGATGGAAGACAATCAAACTATTGATGAAAACACTCATGATTTTCTGAAAATTGTTTCAAATCTTGCAAGTGTTAGCGTTACAGTATTAGAAGAAGTCCAAGCCATCTTGCTGTTGAACTCATTGCCAGATAGTTACACTCAATTCAAGGAAACTCTCAAGTATGAAAGAGAAACAATGTCAATAGAAGAAGTAACCAGTGCAGTAAAATCAAAAGAAATGGAACTAAAGGAGCATAAAGAATCCTCAGTGAATCAAAGAAATGGAGAAGGTCACTTTGCAAGAGGAAAACCTCAGACCAAAGATGGATCACAGAAAGACAACAAGAAAGGAAAAGGCAGGTCAAGATCTAGCTCAGGCTCCAGAATTACATGCTAGTTTTGTAAGAAAGAGGGACATATGAAGACAGACTGTTTTGCTCGAAAAAGAAGTACGGAGATGATGAATCTTCAGATGCTGCTGTAGTTTTTGATCTCAGTCATGAAGGTAATGCTTTGATAGTATAAAAGGACTGGCATCAGAAGAAATGGATCATTGACTCAGGATGTTCATATCACATGACATCAAGAAATGAATGGTTTGCTGAGTTTCAAGAACTTTCAAATGGTCAAGTAATTTTGGGTGATGACTGCATAGTGGAAGTAAAAGGCATTTGCACAATCAACATAGATACAAATGGTGGTTGTGTTGACAGATTGGTCAATGTGAGATATGTCCCAGATCTCAGGAGAAACCTAATATCAACAAGAACTTTTGATCAGCATGGCTTCACCCATTCTGGTGGAAATGGTATTAAGAAGTTCCTTAAGGATGGAAAATTTGCACTCCACGGAAAGCTTATTGGATCTCTTTATCTACTTGATGGTGATACTGTCATGGAGCAAGCAAACAACTTGATAGCTTAAGGCAAGGATAAAAGAGATGATACTGTGTTATGGCATGAAAAGTATTAACATCCTTACAAAGAGAAGAATCTTGGATAAGAGAAGGATCTCAGAACAGAATTTCTGTGAGACCTGTATAATGGGAAAACACAAGAAGCTGAGTTTCCATGAAGGAAAACATGACACAGGAGGTCCTCTGAAGTATATTCATGCTGATTTGTGGGGATCCCCAAATGTCACACCAAATCTCTCATATAAATAATATTTTCTATCTCTGATAGATGATTACACAAGAAAAGTGTGGATTATGTTCCTAGAAACAAAGAATCAAGCCTTTGAAAGGTTTTGTGAATGGAAGAAGTTGGTTGAGAATCAAGTGAATTTCAAGGTTAAATGTCTGAGAACTAACAATGGATTAGAATTTTGTAATAATGAATTCAATAACTTCTGCAAAGAACATGGCATTGAAAGACATAGAACCTGTACATATACACCACAACAAAATGGTGTTGCTAAACGAATGAACAGAAAAATAATGGAGAAAGTGAGGTGTATCTTGAATGATTCAGGTCTTGAAGAGGTATTTTGGGCTGAAGCTGCAGCCACATCAGTGTATTTTATCAACAAAAGTCCAACCTCATCAACTGATAACAAGATACCAGAAGAATTGGGGCTTGGAAGAAAACTTGGATACAAACATCTGAGAAGATTTGGCTCAGTGGCTTATGTTCATATAGACCAAGGAAAACTTAAGCCAAGAGCAGTCAAAGGGATTTTCACTGGTTATCCTGAGGGTACAAAAGGATACAAAATATGGTTACTGGATGAAGAGAAGATAGTGATCAGCAGAAATGTAGTGTTCACAGAAGATAAGGTGTTTAAGAATCTTAAGGATCAGGTAAAAGAAAATGAAACCAGGGAAACAAAGCAGGAAAGTCAAGTGAAGATTGAAATTGAAAACAATGAGAAACAAGAAACTGAAACAGAAGATCAAGTTTCAGGTGGAGAGAATGAATCAACCTCATATCAAGAACCCCCATATACTGAACAAAAATCATATCATTTGGCAAGAGATAGGCCAAGAAGGCAGATAGTCCCACCTATAAGATTTGATGATTATGATGATTCTTCATTTGCATATGTAGCTGCTGAAGAAGTAGCAATTTCTGAACCAAAGGATTATCAAGAAGTTATGAAGAGTACTAATTCAAAGTCATGGAGACAAGCCATGGATGAGGAGATGAAATCTCTCTGTAAGAATGGAACTTGGAACATAGTGAAAAGACCAAAGGGAGGAAAGGTGATTGGATGTAAATGGGTGTACAAGCATAAACCAGGAATTCCGGGTGTGGAAGGGGCAAGGTTTAAGGCCAGAGTGGTGGCAAAAGATTACTCATAGAGAGAGGGGATTGATTATCAAGAGGTATTCTCACCAGTTGTCAAACATGTCTCAATAAAACTGAATCTATCGATTGCAGTAAATATGGATTTGGAATTAGAACAACTTGATGTCAAAACTACGTTTCTACATGGTGAAACTGAAGAGAAATATTCATGGAACAACCCGATGGCTACAAGTTAAAGGGGGAAGGAAGAATGTGTTTGTTTGCTTGAAAGATCTCTTTATGGGTTAAAACAGGCTCCAAGACAGTGGAATAAGTGTTTTGATAGTTTTATGGTTAGTCATGGGTTTACAAGAAGTGAGTATGATCATTGTGTTTATCTGAAAAGAATCTCAGAAGGAGACAATGTGTATCTTCTTCTGTATGTTGATGATATGCTCCTGGTATCAAAGGATGTACAAGAAACAAACAAGGTGAAGAAACTTTTGAGCAACAGGTTTGAAATGAAGGATCTTGATGCAACAAGAAATATCTTAGGTATGGATATATTCAGAAACAGGAAAGATGGCGTGTTAGTGTTATCTCAGACTGGTTACATTAAGAAAGTTCTGAACACTTTTAGGATGTTGGATTCAAAATCAGTGTATATTTCTATAGGTACTCAGTTCAAGTTATCTGCAGTTAAAGATGGTGAGGAAGAGACTAATATGAACAATGCTCCATATTAAAATGCAATTGGAAGCAACATGTATGCAATGATTGGTACTAGATGTGATATGTCTTATGCAGTTGGACTTGTGAGTAGGTATATGAGCAAGCCAGGTCTCCTTCATTGGTCTCCAATTAAATGGATTCTGAGATATTTGAAAGGAACACAGGATCTTGGTCTGATATTCAGAAGGAATAAAGAAATGTCTGTAGAAGGGTTTAGTGATTCAAATTTTTCTTCGGATCTTGACAAAAGGAGATCAATTACTGGCTATGTGTTTCAAATGGGAGGTAATACTATCAGCTGAAAATTAGGTTTGCAACATGTAGTAGGTCTTTCAACTACATAAGCAGAATATATGGCATTGGAAGAAACTGTTAATGAAGGTATATGGCTTAAGGGTATTACTGAAGAATTGGGTTTTAAACAGTCTACTGTCAACATTTTCAGTGATTCACAAAGTGAATTGTATCTTGCAAAGAATAATGTACATCATGAGAGAACTAAACATATTAGTAGATAATTACATTTCATCAGAGACATTATAGCTCAAGGAGAAGTGAAAGTAGAAAAAATTTCAACATCAAAGAATCATGCAGATATTTTGACTAAAGTGGTTCCAGTGGCTAAGTTTGAGGAAGCTTTAAGCTTTCTTGGCTTGGCTGAACACTAAAAGTATTGAAGATTGCCTGGTCTAAGGTGGAGTGCGTGTGATGTGCATGTTGTTGGTAGCTAAGTTGTCTTTGAATTGCATCAAGGTGGAGTTTGTTGAGTGATGATGCATATTCTCAGTGCAATTAGAAGCTGGAATCGAACAAGTGAGCTAATTTGGTGTGGTTTGCTTCGGTTTAGAAGACATCAAATGATTCCCAGTATAGCTTAACCGACTAACAACATGTAAACAGATTCTGTTAATGTCAAAACAGAACACATGTGTATATAAAACTCTTTGATCGACTTGTGATCATTGAGCTGAGCTAATTCTTGTAACTCCTCTTTGATTAGTGAAAGCGCCTGACCAGGCCTCAGAGATGTAGCCATTAAAGGTAAACTCTGGGTAAACAAACATCGTCTTCTTCGTTTTCTCTAATTCCTCTGTTTTCTTCTTTCCTCTGTTCTTCTTTCTTGTTCTTCTTCTGAATCTTCAAGAATCGATTCAATTCGAGTTAACAACTGATTATTTGTGAAGTTCTTAAGGCATAACAATATAATATATA